>JAPFFP010042007.1:0-14572 GCA_026153255.1 Solanum medicagineum | reverse complement strand
GTATATATATATGTTTGTTATGTGCTGGGATTCTGTTTACGGGTGTGGTTAGTCGGTAAAACAGAGGAAACTGTCGAAATTTCGGTAGATTTCTTAGTTGTTATAACTGGATCGATTGGATTAGTGGTTGTTTGGGTGCCCAATCGGCACTAATCACGGCCCCTGGATTGGGTCGTGACACTAATCTTCCCAAAAGAACCTTTTGACTACCTTATCCAGGACCACTTGAGGCGCATAGGCACTAACTACATTCAGTACATGCCTACCAATCACAAGTTTAATCGACATCATCCTATCGTTAAACCTCCTAACCTCTACTACTATTCCCTAAGATCCTCGTCTAGTAATATACCTACACCATTTCTATCCCTAGAACCACCTGAGTACCATAACTTGAAACTGTCTGCATCCCGAGCTTTGGTCCCTACCTATTTAGTGTCCTGAACACACGATGTATCAATATGTCTCCTTGTAAGACACTTCACTAGCTCTATGGATTTCCCTATAAGTGATCATATATTCCACAACATACTCTTAACTTAGATAAGCCAGTGAACCTCTTACCACCCCTACCCCTTACCCCCGACTCCAACTGACGACATGTCCTAATCTACAATTAGATTCTGATGCCACTAAACTCAGAACTATTAACTCACTAAGCTACCAAGAACAAGAAGATACAAACAAGAAATATACGCTAGGAGTAATATACAATAATCAATAATCAACAATAAAGACTCAAAATAACAAAAAATTACACGCAAACATAACAATAATGTTAGGCAGCTTGCAAAACTCCCTAACAAATAAATTTTAGAACAAACAAACACGTAAAGAAAGAGAAACCCAGTTCAGTTACACATGAACAAGAATGACACTCAATTTGAAAGTAAATTCAATAATAAATTCAAGTAGAAAATTATAGATTTTGCAACAAACAATTTGATCAACCACAGATCAGTAAGTAGCCAAGGACACTGAAATATAATGCAGTCACAATCAATCAAAAACTATGAAATAGTGCAGTCACAACCGATTAATAACTATGAAATAATGCAATCAATATCGCAGTCAAGAAATAGTAAACCAAGATGAAATTTGAGTATATCACCTAGAAAAGGTTATGATCAAAATTTCATCGATATTCACATTGTGAAATAGTGAGTATTACTGGGAGCATCTCGTCAGAAAATCCTCATGTTGCTAGAGAGAAGCTACATCCCGCTTTGTGATGTCGCTAGAATCAGCATAAAAGAAACCCCCCATATCTCGCCAGGGATCACCAAAAATCACTAGACGCTTGGGAATTTGCATGAAAAGGACTGGAGGATGCCAGAATTCACTAGATACAACTGAAAATAACCTAACGTCAACGGATTCTACAAAAGCTGTCAGAGATTGGTGGTTCTTGACAACCAGAAAAAGGGATTTCACCAGAGACTACGTTGGAGATTGTCTGAAAGACCTTGACATTGTACTCCCAGAAGCTAATCAGAGTAACAAGGTCACCAGAGAGTCGAAAAACCTCGAGAGGAAGGTCACCGTATGCCGAAGATCAAATTGCTGGTGAGTACGAGAAAGTCAAAAATGAAAGAAAGATATTATAGAGAGAGAAAATCTAAGAAAGTGAGCAATTACATATATGTATGACCGAAGAGAGCATTATAAAGGAAGGAAATGCAAATTTTGTCATTTTACTAGTCATACAAAGGAATATTACTACAAATGGATTGGTTATCTATTGGATTGGTAGCTGAGGAAAAAGCCTGGTCATGGAAATCGTTATTTTAGAGGCACAATAGGTCAATCTAACTCTAGTAATAAAGCAGTACATGTATATGGTAATCACAATAATGCAAGTCAAGGTGGAATTGGAGGATAAATTACTGCAAGTAACATCTCTAGTGGACCTGATCACACTCTCTTGGCATCAACTAATCATGAAGCCAACAATGATATGTTTGCAAAAAAAGAAGGCATTTATTGAAGAAGAATACAAGATTCTAAGCATGTTGAATAAGTATGTGAAGGAGACTAAACAGTTCAACATGTCAGGTGTCACTACCTACCTAATGTCCTATGTTTTTATGCAGGATTGGGTAGTAGATTCAGTTGCTTCTCATCATGTAACATCAAATAAATTCCAACTGAAAAGTATTCGTGAGTTGACTAAATCGTATACGGATCAAGTGCATTTACCTATAGGAGCTAAGGTGGGAATCAGACATTGGTGAAACTTATATTTTTGAGAATGAAATTATGAAAAATGTCTTGTTTGTACCAGATTTTAAGTTCAACTTGTTGTCAGCCTCAAAGATCACAAGGGAATTGTCCTGATTTTTATGTATTTTAGGACCTCTTTAGTTGCAAGGTGAAGGGGATTAGTAAGGAGGATGGTGGATTGTACATATTCAGAAGTGATTTTGGAATAAAGAAGCTGAAGGAGGACAACAATAACTCAAGAAGGGTTGTTGCAAATACAGTAACACTTGTTAAGCTATGGCATTCTAGACTTGGGCATCCTTGCTCCCAAGTCCTAAGGCATCTAGGCTTGCTATAAAGTAGTGGTTTTAGTGAGAAATAAATGTCTTGTTTGCCCATTAGGCAAACAAACAAGACTCTTATTTCTTGTTAGTAACTCTAGATCTCTTCAGGTGTTGGATATTGTTCACATGCATCTTTGGGGGCCATACAAGACTCCTACTCTAGATAATAAAGGCTATTTTCTAACAATTATGGATGACTATAGTAGATTTGTATGGGTTTATCTGTTGTAATTGAAGTCAGAAACTTTTGTTGCTATTAAGCTTTTTCTGTCAATGATCAAGAATCAATTTGGTTCTTATAGCTTGAGGAATAAAATATCTAAGTAGGCTCTAGAAGTTTCTTGACAACTCATAATATACAGCTCATACTTCTTTCTCAACTGACTAGTAGCAATATCTATATAACTTCAACTAACAAAGTAAGTAATGCAATAGTAAAATAATAACTAATGAAACAGTAACTTATGAGTATGTTAACACTTACTAACTATCCATCATCACTTCTATTTAATCCAAAAGAAATCACTGGAAAGCGGTTTATAGGTCAAATCAGTTCAAACAGAGATATAGCTGTATAACAAAAATTTCCATTATCTTCTTGTTATATATACTAGTTAATATCACTACATCATTTGTTCCTTATTGAGCTATGAGTATAGTACATATACAAAAGGCTTCCCAACAACATATATGTGGATTCTATGCTAATGGGAACATATAACAAGAAAAAAGTTCAATACCTACAATTTATCACCAAAACAGTGTTATAAAGCTCTAGTTAATTCCGTCTACAAATTTCTCTCAAATATCCTTGGAGAGTTGTGTGCTTTCTTCTAAATAAAAGGGAATGAAAAATTGCACTAAGATTCTATTTCTTTAGTCGCTTAGAGGGTGATGCAACTGACTAAGTAAGAGAATGGGTTGAGCCCACCTCTCTTTATCATTACTCTTATTAGTTCAAATTACCAATTAACCCTTCATTTAAAAAGGTTATTAAAGATTAGACAACTCAAAGAGGTCCTTCCTCTATCTAATAGGTAATATCATTTTAGATTAGAGTTTTAGTTCTATAACACTTTTCATCTCTACTTAAGATTCCAAAATGGGGAAGCAAAGTTGATAACCTAGCTAGCAATTTCCTTCAATAAGAGCAACCGTTCGTGTGAAACGATCAGCTTCTCCCTTAGAAATGGAAAGTCAACCAAAAATGAAGAGGTTTGGGACTTGGATAATGTTTGAGGTTTAAAAAGAACATGTAGATATGGCACAAGGTGATGAAGTAAGTTTAGATCAGAGAGTCATGGCTTTCAGCTCGTCTGACTACCCTTTCATGCTAAAAATCTAGAGAGAGAGAGAGAACTAACTGGTGCACATCAACATTTTTACACTGATAGCAAGTAATAATTGCTTCTTGAAAATCTATATCACCGCACATTTCACAAATTATTTTCCTACAAGCTCATAAGAAAAGAAAACAAATTTAGCAGTGAAGTAACTTTTCACCTTCCATCCATTTTCCATTCACATTTCATCACTAGAACCCAACATCAACCATAGAAAATCATTTAAAGTGCTGCTCAAAGGTACCAAATATTTGTACCACAATTTGACCCTCAAATTAAGAACTAATCATATCAGGATTTGGTTAAAGGGGTCATATGAACATAGATTGTAGGTAACTGGGTCTAGTAAGCCAAGACGTTAAAACAATGACCCAAGAAGCACAACCTTCTTATATTTATTAAAAAATTACATAGTGATTATATTTACAGAGAAACAAAATAACAATATGTTGGTGCTAGTACAACATATATTCTCTTATATTCTTTTATATTTGGGTTCACCTTGATCATCAGGTAAGTCCTATTTCACATGTATTCACTTTTCTTTTGTCAAGATATTGCATCTTTTGTTTTATGCACGTCTGGACTCTCAGGGCAACACTGATCCTCGCTAGACACTCCGTTCATTCCATTGTCTTGTGGTTAGGTGTAGTATCATGGAAGTGCTCATCCTTATAAAGTGATATTTAGTATATTTATGGGTATAAACAGGCCTCCTTGATTGGAGCTATCTTTTAGGAAAAGAATGCAAGTAAATTATCAGTGGCAGAATCATCAGGGCACAATGCTTGGCCAAGGTGGACTAGGTGTTGTCTCATTAGCTTCTACGTCCAACGAACAATTTCAAGGTGTTACTCTTCCATCTTCGATACTTCTCAATCGTTGAAAGAAGTGGAATTGTTTACAGGGTCAAAAACTCTCCTCACATTATTTACTGTTTCGAAGCTAATACCTCATTCGAAGATTTTCTCGTCCTTTACAACTTATTGCAAGAATATCTTCCGGTGGATGCCTTGCAGATTGTCTTTGGAATAGCAATTCATTATCGAACGTTGAAGTTAAGAAACACATGAATAAGGTTCTTTTGGGGATCAATTGTGTACGTAATTGCGGAATCATTCACTGCAACATCAAGCCTGGCAATAATCTCCTTGTGGATACCGATGAAGCTTCCAAGATTGCTGATCTTGGACTCTCCATAACTTTAGAATAGGGTATGATTTACGAAAAAGGGGATTCATTAGGGGAATGGAGAGGTATATGGCACCTGATTCCATTCTTAATGTCAAGTATGGAACACCAATTGATATTTGGGATTTTGGCTGCGTTGTATAATAGCTGATTATGGGGACACCCCACTGGCAAAGCCAAGTGTTTCTTTAATTGGGTTCACAATTTTAAGAAGTAGATATACGAACTAATTGAAGGTGATTCGTTATCTATTATATATATATATATATATATTATATTTTTACCATATATAAATTGTACAATATTTCGCCAAGGGGGGTTCGAATGAACCCCCTAAACACTATCTGGCTCCACACTGGACACCCCTGTCGAAGTCAGATTCATGAAGCAAACGATATATTGTGCAAAATTAGGTTTGATGAACCGAAGGTGAAGTTGTATAAAGAAGCTTAATATTTTATGAAAAGATGTCATACGAGAATGCTAGCTCGTGTTGGACTACCGAGATGCTTTTTAACCATCTTTTTTTCTACCAATCTAATGACAAATGTGGAATTTTCTGTGGTGAATGGAAAAAATAATCTCCTTTTGTTGTGACAATTGGCTGGGACATGGCCCTCTAAAAGAGTTATTTCCGGATATATGTCTAAGCCTATCACGAGGCTACCATTGAGGATACTACTTACTAGGAGTGTGCAAGGATGGAACCTTTCATTTAGAAAATGATTGAATGAGGGAGGTCAGTAATCAGTAGAGCTAATGAGTTAAAAAAAGATGCCGGAGAGCTTCAATGGTACACTCTTGAATTAAGATTCCATTATATGTTGAAAGAATTTACATTAACGAGGATAGAAGATTTCATCTAGCTAGACATATCCTCAAAAGTGGTCATCTCACATCATGATTTGGCAACATAAAAAGGCATAATCTTCTGGATAGATAGGAAAGTTGATCTTCTAAGAATATACATATTACGTTAAAATTATGAGAAAAAAACATAGAGATTATAAATGTACTTAGAGATTCACTGCATAGGTCTTTGGATGCAAGTATAAACAGCTCAACATCATTATAAGCATTGTCATCACCAAATTTTTGATGCACATAAACTCCACCACAACAATATGTATCTTAAACCTTCATATGATGAGAATGAAAATAAATTTCTAATAAAAGCATTCATGAGCCAGGCGCACTTGTACTTACAACCATTTATAAGGCAGAAGCTAACCTTTCTCTATCACTTGGAAAGCAATATAGTCCTATGTCTTCTTTACCCTGACAATGATTGTTGAATAGACTTGCCCAATTATCCTCATGCGAAACTAGCTCAAATTTAACAGTATCCGGCAATAGCCTTGAGAACTCATACCCCTAACATCTAACTATAGATTGAGGATGAGGCTTGATACAATTATTAAATATCACTGGTGCAAGTTTTGGAGCACCTAAGATGTCAAGACATCCCTAAAAATGCATAAAAGAAGAGAGAGGCTAATGATTATAGGGAATCCAACCTATATTAGTAATTAATGTGCATTCATTAAAGGTATCTACTACCAAGAAGGAATTAGAGCAGGATCACAGATATGTGTCGTAGATGAATTCATCCTTTGACTCTCATTCATAGCATCGAGATTCCTATACTCCAGAATGGTAGAACCACCTAGACCTGAAAAATAGGCATATCTAGGATTTTAATAGGATGGGTTCATGATCTAAGATATAAATTTGATTGATTTAACATTTAGGTTCTTATCACAGAAAATCGTTAAAATTTTAAAATTATGGGTCTAAAACTCATTCTTATCTATTCAACTAGTAAAATAATTATGTGTGTGTGTGTATATATATATATAAATATGTTTCTAGTCAACTTGATGAATACATTAACCCCTTGCCAATATCATTCTTCACAACAACAATCCACTGGTGTATCTTCATAATAAGCCAATATGCAATATCTAAAAGAAATAGAATAAGGTTGTGAAGATTTTTGGTGAAAGTTTGTAGCTCAAAGGCTAGATCTTGTAAAATGATTTAGTGGTTCAAGAGTGGTAATTTAAATGGAAAGCTTGGTGTGGTTGTGAATGGGGCACTTAATTGGGAGTCATGCCACAATCCTTGTTCGAGTGGGTCTTGGGAGATTGTTACTCTGGGCTTGTTTGCAGAGAGATATGGGAGAATAGAACTTCCTAGTTATGAAAGCAGAGGTACTGATTGGACGTTAGGTGTTTCGAGGGGATATTTAGTTGGTTGTTCTAACTACGAACAAAATAAGGTGGATGTGTGGGTGATAAAGGAGTATGATGTCGAGAAATGCCGGACTAAATGGGTTACCATCTCGTTACCAGGTGATCCTAGGTCTTATATCTTACCATTGTTTATGGCTGAAAACTGTGATGAATGTTTTCTGCAGCTTAGGGAAGAGATAGCACTATATAACTGCAGGGATGGTTCATTCAAGCAAGTTGATGGTTACATGTCAAGTTCAAGCAACACTGATCCTCACTAGGCACTCTGTTCATTCCATTATATATTTAACAAACGATGATTTATTATATATACATTTCTTCAAGTTCAAGTAGTGACAAAAATCACCAGATGTGTAATAGTCAGGTTACTTGAATGAACCATCCCTTGAGTTATACAGTGCTTGGTCTTCCCCAAGCTGTAGTAAACATTCATCACAGTTCTCAGCCACAAACAATGGTAAGATATAAGACCTACGATCACTTGGTAATGAAATGGTTACCAATTTAGTCCAAGATTTCTAGACTCATACTCCTTCATCAACCATACATCCGCCTTATTTTGTTCATAGTTGCAACAACCAATGAATACCCCCTCGAAACACCTAACGTCCAATAAATACCTCCGTTTTCATAACTAGGAAGTGTTATTCTCCCATATCTCTATGAAAACAAGTCTAGAGTAACAATCTCCCAAGACCCACTCGAACAATGACTGTGGCACGACTCCTAATGAAGTGCCCCATTCACAAACACACCAAGCTTTCC
The DNA here is from genome assembly GCA_026153255.1 of Solanum medicagineum. Taxonomy (NCBI): domain Eukaryota; kingdom Viridiplantae; phylum Streptophyta; class Magnoliopsida; order Solanales; family Solanaceae; genus Solanum; species Solanum medicagineum. The sequence continues at coordinate 6,472 of JAPFFP010042007.1, read as the reverse complement.
ATTTAAATGACCAATCTTGAACCCTTCAATCATTTTCAAAGATTTACACTTTAAGTTATAAACATTGACCAAAGATCTTCACAACACGAATATCTTCATAATAAGCCAGTACTATTTCATATGTATTCACTTTTATTTTGTCAAGATACAACATCTTTTTGATACACATATGGACAATCAGGTGGCATTGAACCTCGCTAGGAACTCTGCCGTTCCATTGTCTTGTGGTTACCCCTATTTATCGTTGAAGCACCCTTGCTTATAAAGGGACATTTAGTATACTTTTGGGTATAGACAGGGCCTTGTCTCATGCATGGCTTAGAAGTTCTATAGATACCATATTCATGTCCTGTTTTATTTTGTAAAATTCCTAATGAGGCCTCACATGGTTTTTTATAACGTTATCAATTTTTTATTTTGACTTTCCACTTAATTGAATTACTCAATTTTTTATGAGATACTTTACCTTTCGCTTCTACTACATATCATGTTCATAAGAGGTATAATAGAAATAGGGTTTCTGGACAATCACATCTATAATTGAGAGGCTGCACAGACATGTAAGAAGTTATCTATTCATTCTACTCTTGATACTTCAATTGAGATTAAAGCAATAAGATCCAAAGCCTATTACGTTCATACGCATCGAATGAGTAAGTGATGAGCAATAATTTCAAGGCTCAAGCAATGACACCACTCAATGGATAAAAGTATGAAGTTCTTGTTAGTAAGGAATGAGACTCGAATGAAATTGAAAGTATAGTGAGGGGCATGTTGTTAAGGAGGAAGCATATAACAGCCCAACCTAGTGATGTTGTTCATTGTTTGCCTACGCCCACATGACTTTACAACACATTATTTACTATGTAAGGCTTGCTAACTTATATACTTAATATTCTCATAGAGGCTTGCCCCCCTTGCTGGGATTTGCCTAAACTCAATTAAATTCAGGTGCACATCGATAAGGTTGATATAGGAGTGACTCTAATAACATCTATAATGACCCAGTTTTTTTGTGATAATGTCCACTTTAGTCCTAGGACTGCACAACTTTAAAATACAAAGATATGGTGCCTCCAACAATATTTCCACCATTGGAAATTTACTTGCATTCTTTTTCTAAAAGATAGCATAATCAAGATTTTCTTCTCTTATAAATAGGATTCACTCTTACCCCCAAAAAAGAAGAGAGATATGGCATCTCTACCTTAATCAATCTAGATAAGGTGTTCATCAGATAATAATCGTCCTAAGACTGTATGTTTGAATCACTAAGAAAATAAAAAAGGACGGAAAAAAATTTCTATATTTTAAAGTTTCCCTCTGTTGCATTTCAATCTTCAAAAGAATAGTGGACTTTTCTCTAAGGAGAGCCTACTGTTTCAATATGGGATCAATGAATGGTTTCTTGTATTTTGAAAATCACTGTGTACTTAGTTGATTGATTTTCTTTCTTTCACTCAGTACTCTTCAATGGCTTTCGATTCTATTAGTCCATCGGAAGGACAATGTGTTGGGTTGACATACAACAAAAGAACGTGTAAGCATTTTGATCCAATCCAAATTGCTTAAACATTCTTTCATCGTATATCAGCCCAACACATCATCATTCCAATGACCTACTAGGACCAGAAGCTATTGGAGAGTACCAAGTGAAAGAAAGAAAATCAATCAACTAGTTGGTACAAAGTGATTTGCAAAACAAATGAAACCATTCGTCATTGACGTATGAATTAAACAATAGGCTCTCCTTAGAGGAAAGCCCTTACAGTTTTGAAAATTGAAATGCAATTGAGGGGAACTTTAAAATATAGAAATGTACTTCCATTCTTTTTTTTTTCTTATAAGTGATTCAAACTTACAATCTTAGGATGGTTATTATTATCCAAGCATCTCCTTCTTATCCAGATTGATAAATGTAAAGATCCCATCCCATCACTAGAACCCAACATTAACCATTGAAAATCATTTAAAGCCCGTTTGGAAAACCACCATGTAATTGACATTTGGTGTAATTAGGTGTAATTACACTCTTTAACCCGTTTGGTAGGGCAGGTAATTACTTGACAAGATAGTGTAACTCTTTCACCCGTTTGGTAGGGCAGGTAATTACTTGACAAGATAGAAACTAAGTGTAATTGAAGAAGTGTCCTTACACTCTTCCATTCCAAGGGAGGGTAAGGAATTGGTGTAATTACACCATGTAATTACATGAATCTTTTTAAAATTCTTTCTTTCTTTTATTTTAAATTTATTTTTTGTTTTAATTTATTTTTTATTTCTATTATTTTAAATTTTTAAATTTTTATTATTCTAATATTTTCAAAAACTACTTTTTGATTACTTATAATTTATTTCTTTTTCATTCTCAACTTTTACTTCTTCATGTGATTTCATGTATTTTTTATATTATTTATTTATTTATTTATTCTAATTTATTTTTTCATTAGCATAAGTTTATTAATATTCTAATTTTTGAACTAAAAGTAGGATTCATTGTTGAATAAGGTTATAGTGTTACATGTTCTTTTTCTTTAATTAATATTACCAACATCTATAATATTAAAATTTTTGTCAAAATGCATTTTTTGATGTTCACCAAAATTATACTTTAAATTTTTATAATTAATTTAATTAAAATATACTAATTTGAAAAATATAAATATTTTTTCTAACAATATTAGTTAAGAATATATGTTCACTAATTAATATATTTCCAAAAGACAACACATATCTTAAATACTTAATCTAATATCATTTATAAACACCCTTATTTTTCTAGATATATTTTAAATTTTAGATCATTAATTATTATTTTAAAATTGATATAACCTTGTAATTATACTCATGCAACCAAACAACACACTTACAATTACACTACAATTACATTGTGGCAAACAAACAGGTCAAAGTAATTAGTAGGCTAGTAATTACACCAATTTCAATCACCAGGTGGCTTTACAAATAGACCCTTAGTGAGCTGCTATTCAATAATACCAAATATTTGTAACACATGGTATGGCCCTCGAATTAAGAAAAAATCATATCAGGTTTTTGTTAAAGGGGTCATATTAACATGGATTGTAGGTAGCTGATTTTGTTAAGCCAAGACATGTGAAAACAATTACCAAGAAGCACCACCTTCTTATATTTAATAAAAGAAGCAGTGATTACATTGATAGAGAGACAGAATAACAGTAAGTTGGTGCTAGTACATTGCATATTCTCTTATATTCTTTTAAATTTGGATTCACCTCATCATGTAAGTACTATTTCACATGTATTCACTTCTCTTTGTCAAGGTATGGCATCTTTTTGTGATGCATGTATATATGGACTCTCAGGGCGGTACAGATTCTCGCTAGGCACTCCGCTCATTTCATTTTCTTATGGTTAGCCCTATTTATTAATGAAGCACTTATACTTATGAAGAGACATTTAGTATATTTTTGGGTATAGACAAGGTCTTATTTCATGTGTGGCTTAGAAGTTCAATAGATACCATATTCATGTCATGTTTTATTTTGTAAAATTCCTAATGAAGTCTTGCATGGTGACGATATCTATTATGTTATTTTAAATTTCTAGTTGATGAATTACTCGATGTTTTATGAGATGCTTTATCTTTCACTTCTACGCACATATCATGTTCATAAGTGGTATAAGACAAATATGGTTTGTTGACGATCACATCTATATTTGAGAGGTTACACAAAAATTTAAGAAGGTACCTGTTCATTCTACTCTTGATCGAGCAATTCAGGTTAAAAGAATAAGTTCCATGGCCTGTTGAATTCATACGTGTTGAATAAGTAAGTGATGAGCAAGAATTGCAAGGATCGAGCATTGACACTACTCATTAGGTAAGATTATGAATTGTTTTTTAGTAAGGAATGAGACTCGAGGATGAAATTGAAAGTGTACATAGTGAGGAGCATGTTGTGAAGGAGGAAGCATATAAGGACATAACTCGCTAGCGTTTTGTTCATTTTTGGTCTAAACCTACACTGTTTTAAAATGTGTTAATTACTATGATATAAGGCTTACTTACTTATATATCCAACATTCTCATAGAGGTTTGTCCCATTTATCAAGATTTGCCTAAACTCAAGCCCACATCGACAAGGCTAATACATGAGCGACTCTAAAAACATCTTTAATGAGCCAGCCCACAAGTGATAGCGTTTGCTCAAGGTCTAGGCCTGGACAACATTAAAATGCATCGCTACATGTAAAACCTACTTATTTATATATCTAACATCTATCTTATGTTTTGTCGATGTAGGACTTCTTGTCCTGAAAAGGGTATCGTTGCACTCCCTCTTATACATGGACTCAACAACCTTACTAAATTTTGTCGCACCATATAAGATTTGCCTATACTCAGTTCTGGATTTGCTCTGCCTTACTGGAATTTTCCTAAATTTACTTAAACTCTAGTCAACATCGATAAGACTAATACAAGAGCAATAAGGAGGATGTCAATTAATTATTGTTGGACAAACATTGAAGTTTGTGGAAAGGCATACAGAATGTTTTGGCATATAAAGGACTTTCTTACAGACTGCATTTTCTTCAACAAAAGACAATCCACTGCACTAAGTTTCTATATTTATGGAGTATAAAAAAGGGTCAAGTTAGAAGATTCTATTGTATGCATTATTACCCTACATTTCTTTAAGAGGTTGTTTTCAATGTTCGAATTTGTGACTTCCTTGTCGCATGACAAAAACTTTACCTGTTATGCCTAGGCTTCCATCTTGTTACTAGAACTAATATCTAGATTATATACACATAATAACAATCATTATTATTCCTTTAGAATGCTGCAATACCTTCTTTATAACACATAATCTACATTAAGAAAGCACAAAAGGCAATAAATATGAAGGTCAGTGAAGGTAAAATATATTGAAGTTAACACTTGGGAGCATTTATCATGGCAACTATTAATCAATGCCAGTGGAACTTTCTATCACACTGATATTGCATATTATCCTTCATTTAAGATTTGAACCCTCCTTTATTTATTTTTTATAAAAATATTATCTGAATCAAGTTGGACAAGTTAAGTATCGACTTTTGTCCATCTTTGAAAGAGATCTTCAACATAATATTAATTTATATTATTTTATACAACGTTTTAAGCATCTGAATAAGCTAATACTCTATCCATTTCAACAATAAGAATATTTTGCAACAAATTATTTGATGAAACCACAATTATCAATTTTATAATATAATATTTTGCCAAGTATCTTGTAAAAGACATGAAAAGTGTTGCACGAAAGATAAGTTTTAGCAACACTGATTTCAAGTCTTACAAACCCCAAAAAAATGAACAATTCTTTCAAATATTTTCAACTGCCCACAATCTGAACAATGTAGCGACTAAAATTGAAAATCTCTAAATCTTATCTACACTTTTTATTTTTCATTTAAAAACAATCAGAGAATTAAAAGTTAGAAATATTCTATAATAAAGTAGAGTTAAATAAAACACATCTTTCAGAAAATTACTATTTAAATTAGATACTCCATATTTAAACATTTCCTTTTATGTCTCCATAACAGAGGATAAAAAAGAAGATGCTTAATCCCAATGTTAATCATCATACCAAAAAGAAGCCACGAACAAAAAAAAAGTGCAGAATCACACAGATATTGGCTATGAGAAAAAACAAACAAAAAAATGCTACTAATATACAATGAAATGAGTTTTTACCATGTTGGCCTAATGAATGTTGTTTGGTTCCTTTTACATGTGAGAGTGATTGGCGATGCCTTCAAGAAATATGGAGATTGTCATGATTATTAGTAATGCCCTGAAGAAAAAAATGTTAAAATTGCAGGGCTCAACAAGAAAGTTTTCACTTATTCAACCTCGCCTAAGCAAAAAGCTATAATAAAAAGCTAATAATTAACAACCCAACCAAAAATGAAAATATATTTACGAGTTTTCATTTGCTCGTTCTTAATATGTCAAAGACAGTGAACTTATAATACAACATAAAGCTGTAAACCAGCATATATTAACAACTTATGCAAAAGCTAAAGCTTGTACAATCAAAATTAATGTAAAAATAAAGCAAAACAACAACTGAGTACGCTAATTCTACTAAGCTTCAAAATTTACCAGATCTTGTCACGACCCAACCCAGGGGTCGTGATTAGTGCCGATTGGGCACCCAAACAACACCAAACCGGATTTTCAATTATGTTAGCCGAGGAATTATCAAAATTTCAGCAGAGTTTCCTCTGTTTTGTTGACTAACCAAACCTGCAAACAGCGACCCCAACATACAGCAGACATCCATACACACACACATATATATATATACGTGGGCCGACAAGGTTACCGCTGCGGTAGAACCGCCCAACAAAAGTATCAACATACGTAATCATATCACATATAATATCCCACACCCACATGTATCCACAGACCTCTATATATACGAACCGAATCATAGGA
>JAPFFP010042006.1:4355-14572 GCA_026153255.1 Solanum medicagineum | reverse complement strand
TGTAAACATGAGATAACAAATAACACATGAGGGTAGAAGATAGCATCGGTCATAACCCCTACACGTGTGCATATGAGGGTAAGGCATACCATATAGTTCATAACCAGTTCATATGAGTATATTGTATAACCCCAAATCATACATGAGGCTTAGGAGTACATCATAGTTCATAACCCCTACATGTAGAAATGAGTAAGTGTGTATATTGCATAACCCCAAATCATACATGAGGGTAAGAAGTACATCATAGTTCATAACCTCTACATGTAAAAATAAGTAAATGAGTAGCACATGAGGGTAAAGGTAGAATAGGTCATAACCCCTATATGTAGAAATGAGTAAGTAAATAGCATCGATTCATACATGAGGGTAAGGTGTAGAACATGGTTCGTAACCCCTACATGTAGGAATTGGCCTTGCACTAGAGGATAAAACATATAACATAGTTCATACCCTTCTAGTAGGGTTCACAATTGACAAGAGAATAAACCTTAGCATAAGAACCCAATAAGTCATCAACAATTCCCAAGAACATAATAACATGAGAGCCCCACAATTCACTTGCAATACCATAGGTGCTTTACATGCTTTAAACAAATATATTCATCCCTTTCATCATCATATACATACATTCCTTTTGATCATTATTTCATCATCATTGCATCATTATTTCATCATCATATAATCATCATATAATCACACAACATATAAGACATACATTGGACCTTCAATTCCTTAAGAATCCATAACCAGACATTTTATCAAACACTAAGAGGGTGTGTAGTGCTAGCGTAAAATCATGCAATTCAAGAGTGAAATAATGCTAGCAAATCCAATGTAAAACCATCAATAGATAGTTGGTATCACTCTCAAAGAATAGACATCAAAATCCTTTATCAAATCCCACAATAGACCTTAGATTCATAGCCAAAACGTAGCAAAACAGTCACAATTTCATAAACCCCAACATTGTGTGCAGTGAATTTATAATAAATAAGACTCATGAGTAAATCGACATTAAATCATGCAATTTTTAAGAAAAATAAGCTTGGGTATCATGGGCGAGAGGAACCTATGAATGAAACCCACATACCATAGCTTTAGAGATGAACTTGTTGAAGATTAGAGATGGAGACTTGAAGCTTGGTTGAATTCCTTAAGATTCGGAGAGGGTTTTGGCACTTGAAATTTGAGAGAAATATAAGACTAAGTGTTTGAGTGAGTATTGGGAAATGTTTTATATGATATGAAGGAAAAATATGACTAAGTATATGTATTTTCTCATGTGGGAAGACTTAGGCCCAAGACTTAAAAGTCATGGACTGAAGTCAAAACTGAGCGCAAAATAACACAGGTGCATGTCGCAGAAGAAACATGCAATTTACACAAGATATGAAGAGCCAGATCCTCAGATCATCGAGTAGAGATGGTGATTGCCAATTTGACCGCCTTTTGAGTCAGTTAATGACTCTTGAGCACTGTCAAAATATGCAGTCGAAGTTGTGCCTCGGTGAATCACCGAATCAGATGGGGGATGTCTAATTTCAATGCCTTTTGAGTCTGAAAGAAGGTATGGTTGCTGTCAAAAAAGGCTATCACGAATACATTTGGTGTATCATCGAATGTGTTTGGCGGAGTGATTCAGCATCATGTTAACGTCATGCCTCACTGACCTATTTTAGGATTTTAAAATAATTTAACCATTCATTCCCCATATTTCCCCCTTTTCACTTTCTGAGGAAGCCAAACTTCCCTATAACTTTTCTTTTTGTAGTTTTCTTTGGATTGAGTGTATTTCATCGTCATAATTCTCATTTGGATACTCATTATTAGTACATCATCATTGAGGTATGTTTTGACCCTTAGTTTTTACTTTTTGAGAATGATATTGATTGATAAGGGCATGATTAGAGTTTTAAGAAGTTGAGAATCATAATGTTTTGTTGAAATCTTGTCGAAAATCATGTTAGTAATATGTTTTAATCATTGTAGAGATACACTTTGATTGTAATTGACTTATTTGGGTTCTTGATTCTGTTGAGAAATTGTCAAAATGGTTGGTATAGGTTAGGATTCAATTTCATGAATATGTTGCCCAATCAGTGAATGTGATGGCATATTGTGCTAATCTTAAATCATGTTGAGTTATTGAATACCACTTAGTTGGGATATTGCAATAAATGATTGAATATGCATGCTTGTTAAGTTGATTGCTTTTGTGGGCTAAGGGTAAAGTCTACATAACACCCGAATTTGTTTGAACGACTTGACCTTGCACAATGATAGAATGGGTTATATCATTCTTAAGGATAAGTCATCGTTGGATTGAATTTGTAGCAGGTGATAGTTTGAAGGTAACAATAAACCTTTGAGCATGTGTTGACACATTGATGGTAGGGTAGTGCCTGATATTTCCCTCGTTTTTTTTGAAAACTGATCAAATATTGACTTAGAGGATGTTGGTCTTGCCAATCAATTTCGACGATGGTCATTTTGACTGTCGAAAGTGACTCAAGGATGCACCATGTTTTTACATACACCACTTTTTGTAACTAATTTTCGATACTGAGTTCAATAATTTTTGGCAATGTTCTTTTCCATCGCTAATTCAATTTGGTGAATCATCGAATTTACACATTCATCGCCAAAAGTGATAGTATTTAAAAAGTCTAAAATCTGTGAAAAAAAGCAACAGTCTATTTGACCGCTGAATTAGTTCGACGATCCGTTGAATATGTTCGGCAGGTAAATTGACAAGTCTTTCCCTACATGATTTACTAAAGCTAAATTTTGAATCCTTATACCCTATAATTAAATCTCACACTCATTTTTAAGCTTATTTTGTAGGGATGATCAAGCGAAAGCCTATTTAATCTACGACGTCTACACATATGCCTCCACCTTCAGAGATGAGTCCCAACTGGCACCGAAGTGGGGTTAGGTCCAAAGCCCTTCATGGCCTTCTTTTCCAGACATCCCAAATAATCTAGAAGATAATATCTTTAAGGAATTTGAATAGACTAAAAGTAGCAAGGCTCAGGACAAGCTTGGAGGAGAGGAGCATGTCAACTAATAGGGTCATTGATCAGTACCTCGAGGTGTGGGACACTTTAAAGTTCCATAATTTCTCGTACTTTACCACATCTTGGGACCTGTACTTTCCAATCTGGGTTAGAGAGTTCTATGAGGCTTATATTAAGGCAATTCTCAAAGAAAAGTTTAGGTGTAGATCATTCTCAAGCCTTTTGATACTGTGGACGTTCGTGGTGTGCAAGTCCCACACAGTGAAACTGATCGCAATGATGTTTTGGGCTGCACACACCAACACCAACATGACCTGGATGATATGATGCAGTTGAAGACTTTTCAGGACATCAAAGCTTAGTTAGTCTCGCTGATTGGAATCCCATCTCCTTCATGGTTAGAGGGTGGAGCTATCATAGAGAATATAGAAATGAATATCTCAGTGAGGTTTTAGTTTAGATTTATTAGTAGGAACTTAATGTCATCCCAAAATGTGCCGATTCTTCGACATCTAAAGGGCCCATTGGTTGGATGTATTATGGACTGCCGGGAGTTGAATCTTGGTTATATTAATGCCCCAAAGATCCTCACTAGAGCAAAGCAGGTGCAGGCCTCACTTCCATTTCGTAGCCTTATGTAGGAGAACCAGAGTAACTTTCAAAAGCATGATTGATGTTGAGCTCACTCTATCAACCTTCACTGATATTGATGAATAGAGGTTGAATTTCAAAGGGACGAAGAGGACTAGGCTATGAAGAAGCCGATTGATAAAGCATTGGTGGTTGATGCTGAGGCCCTCGAGTACCATAGCTAGTACATGAGGTAGTTATATGTTCTTCCTATCCCTCATTAGCTTCCTCTTCTATCAATTCCTTACTACTGTTGCATCGATTGAGCCTCAAGCTAAGGATGACCAAACCCCCGATCACAAAATCTGTTATTTTGAGCATTGCCCGATTAGCCAAAACGACTGATACTCGTGCCACTTGGGTTGAATCTTTCTTGCACAATGCGATTGAGAGGGCCATAGCTGCTGCATTGTCCACACATAATGAGGATGAAAATAAGCAAAAGGAGTTGATTAATTGCTTAGAATTGAGGATAGATAGGCTAAAGGTAGTTCTAGAGGATCATGGGAAAAAGTTGGTGAGTTTGTCTGAGAGAGTGATTGTTGTGGAAAAAATGAGGGTAGTAGTGATGGTTCGTCAACCATAAAATTCGACATTAATTGGTTGGAAAATGTGGTGGCATCATTCAAGTCCACAAACATTAAATCTTTTTGGGATGAGTTAGATGTGCCTCCTAAGGTTGATATAAATGTGGTTCTTGAGGGTGCGATTGGAGTTGATATGTCGGGTGAGGGTAATGAAGAAGTCAATGTACAAGATATCCCCAAGACCGATGAGGATGCTCTGGTAGATGATCCACATCAGGAGGAGATTGATGAGTTGAAGTGGTTAGAAGATAAGGTTGTAGCGACAATCACTAAAGAGTCCATCCAGGATACATCCATAATGGTACTTCTGGTGTACATGAGCCTGAGCCTGCGAGGCCAATGATTGATCTGGATAGTGCATCAAAGGATGTGGGCATTAGTGCCCCCATGATCACTTCTTCAACTCCGCCACCACCACCACAACAGGATTGATCATGTTCAGGGGGATTCTAATTCTCACGTCTTCATTATTATGCTTAAATTAATAGAAGGGGGTGAGCTATTGGAGTCCCAATATTTCTTGATATTGATGATGACTAACTGATTTCTTTTGATTTTGATTGGTTGGATGAGATAGTACTTACTTTAGTTTTTGTGGATGGAAATTTGAGACAATTCTTTTTGTTGGTTTGTAAATATTCTTTTATTTTGGGTTGTAATAGATAAGTTGTTCTTTTAAGTTTCTTTCTTTTGATTTTGAAGGATGAATGATTGTGAATTCTTTCCTTGATATTTAAACCGCGTGCATGTGTGAAAAACTATTCAAATGTATTTATCATGTCTCTAGTCCTTAGCAATCCAAGTATCGATAGTCCATATTTTTTATTCTGATAGTGCCATCGAAAAGGAGTAGGTACTAACTCACCGATTAGCCTTTCTCTTGAAGAATCATTCCATGAATAGATTTTATATATCTTGAGTTGACTATGTGAATATTGAGCTTGGATATGCGTTGATCATTGATTGTGAGTGTGCATTGCAAATGTTTGAATGCAAATCCATTTTGCCAATATGTGTTAGGAATTTATTGAGAGGCATGTGTTGCAACATCTAGAACTTGCTCGATTTGTTATGAGAAGTGATTTGGTTGATTTATAATTAGAAAATGACCTTAGGCCTTCTTTGTTTCCTTTTGAGTCCACCTACACAATATAAGCCTCTAATGACATTGAATTGATCCTTAGTGAACCCTTTCTGAACATTGATCCTTTCTTTGGCAGCCATGTAGCCTTGACTTTTATTTTGAATGATAATCTCTTCTTATTACTCACCATTCATTCCTTGAGCTTAAGTGAGTGAAAGTAGTGGCCAAAGGCCATAGTTGGGATGTTGGTACAAGAGAGGTGTTTCCCATGTAAAAGTTGAGGAAAGAGGAAGAAAAAAAGAAATAAAAAGAGAGGAGTCCTCGGATGATGAAAAAAAGAAAAAGATCCAAAAAGTACAATATGATGAAAAGAAAAAAAAAATTCTTGAAAAATAGGACCCTCCAAAATTTGTTAAAGATTGTTGCAAAGAGGGGTACACCTAGGATAGAAAATCAAATGAAAAAAGGTGTCAATTGGATTAAAAAATGAGGATCAAAGGATTCATGAGCATGAAAAGTGGAGTTCAAGGAGGGATGATCTACTATTATCCATATGCTATCATTTAACCCTACATTATAGCTCTAATAAAGTCCTTTGGAATCCTAGTCCAAATGAAATGGAGCTCCGATTGAGAATAAAGCCAAGCCTATGGCTTGAAGCTTACATACCATTTCTCAATTGGGCGAGTGAGTGTTGAAGAGATCCTTGGAAATTGTGTCCTAATCTTATGTGTATAGGATCTTCATTGAGGGAAAATAATGATGCTTTTAGATAGTGATTAGTAGCTACATGATCAATTGTGAGCTTAGCCATGTCTTGAGCACTGTTTACTCACCTTTTGTGGCTTCAAAATTGCGTAAATGGTTTGTAGAAGCTTCAAGGATGGATGAAAAAGGTGAAATTTTATGTGTTTCTCCCTATGGCCTTATTTGCAAGCTTTGAGTTGGACCAATTGATATTTGATTTTCTTGAGGGAACTAGCAAAAACTTAAGTTGGGGGTCTTGTTGAGTCCATATCTTGGACTCATTTGCGGTTTAAAATGTAAATAAATATTTTTCTCAATATGCTATTATGCTTCATATGTTGATTAAAATGTGTGTTTTATGACAATATTGATGATAAAAGTGCATAAATGCACAATACTCAACAAAACATGAAAAAGGAGAAAAAATGCCAAAAAAGTGGTCTAAAACAATGTCGCTGACACATTCAGCAGATTACTAAAGAACAACTGAGACCCTCTAATATTATAGTATTCAAGAGCCCAAGTTCATGACAGAAAAGTGATACAGGTGGAAGTTCAGCAGATCATTGAAAAGGATTGGCGGTGAATAAAGATGTTGTCGATAGTTGTGGAGACTTGAGTCTTCAGGTGATATAGGAGATGATGGTCCAGTGTACATTCGGCATATCGCCGAACGGTGAAGTGGTACAGAAACTTTGAGTCAATTTCATAGACTATAAAAGAATTTTGAAAAGGACATTGTACATAACATTCCATATCAGATTTCTATAGCATACAATACAGAGATACATATAGAGAAAGTACATAAAAGCTTCTTATTAAAGAAGTGCAAGGGTTTTGTGATGTCGAAGATTTGGTTGTAGAAATTTGAGCGATTAGTAGAAGAAATTTATTTTTTCTCTTGTAATTCATCTTACCTACTTTCATGGCTACATATCATGGTATCATTTCTTACTTTTGAATATGTGTGGCTAAAACCCCAATATTGAGGGTGTGTATATGATATGGGTCATTCAATTCTTAACTGGATCTATTATATTTGATTGTTTTGGTATTAATCTAACTGAGTTTAAAATTATTGCCATGTTTAACTTATAATTTGGAGGTTACAAACTCTAGGTCAACTTTAGATCTCTGATTATTGTACTAACTTGAGTGATTAGATTGGGTGGAAAATGTATTAGCTAGAAATCTTTCGGGGTTTCAGTTGAATGCCATAAAATTAAGTTCAATGGATAAAGTATTAATATATTTACTCATAGTTGCTTAGGCTAGGCCTGTGCTTGAGTGATTTGCATGTGAAGTCTTAATAGGTTCATGTGAAAAATCATTGCTGTTGTAAATGAGGTAGTGGTTACCGACGACCTAGCTTACACACATTTTCTTAACTTGAACAATCAAGTATTTAGACCTGGTTGAGTAGTTCTCGTCCCATATCCACACACCCGATATTTCCCTTAATCTATTGTTAATTTGAATTTTAGAACTGTTGCGAGCTGAACTCTAGTTTTAATTTACTCGCAACCCCCCATGTTGGCAGTACAAATGCCTAGTTAAACTCATTACTTCATATATTGAACATCTATTACCTATGGGTTTTGACCCAAACTCTTTGTTGTGTTATTATGTTAATAATGATCATCGACATCTTCCATACGTGAGGTGTGCTTGAGCATTCATCAGACCATGTAAAGACAAATCGTATATGTAACACTGCTAAATTTGATATTCTGGACTCAATGGAATCATCAGAAATAGAATCCAAGGACTCCTTGACTTGAAATCAGATTAGGCGCAACTAAACTAAGTTAGACCACTTAAAATATTAGTCAACACTAAGACACTCAAAAATTAGGGTGAAGCTCATTCTAGCACTAAAATTATCTTTTAGAACCAATGAAAATCCCATTTGAGTATCAAAACTTAAAATATTGACCAAAGTCAAACCCAAGTCAAACTTAACTAAATTCCCACCTTCGAACCAAAAATACACAAAAAAACTCCATCTAATTTCGTCAACTCTCCTAAACCAATTTCTGTATTTTGGAATTGATATAATTCTATTTCGAGACTCGAATATCTAGTTGACTTAAAATTTCAAAATTAGGCAACTCAAAACTTCAAAAAATCATTCTTTAGCAAAATCTCAATTTTTACTGGATTCTCAAAAACCAACCTTTAAAACCAATCAAACATGACTTGGGTGCTACTATCAGGAGCGGTGAAATGGCGGTTTTGTCAAAATGTATAAAAAATGACCTTCAGAATATTATCTCATCCAACATTAAGAACTATGTCCGTCCTCAAGCATAAAGCATGGGACATACCAAATATCTTAAAATGATGAGGGTAACGAATTCACTTATCAAACATCAGTCTCTCAAGTAACCTCTCCCATGGGTTAATGCAATCATAAATCCTTCACTAATGTCATATCTGTGATCTTCAACTTTCTGAAATATCTATGCAAGATGGCTACCAACCTCTCCTCATAGGTAAAATCTGAACCCAACTCTACCGAATAAAAAAATCACTTGAGATTTATCTAGAATACAAGGTTGTCAACGACACACAAATCACTGGGTACATAGAAGATAGCCTAGTTAGCGAAGTAAGTTCATAGGTCACCTCTCCCACTCGCTCTAGGATATTAAAAAGGCCAAAATAACAACTGAGCTTGCCCTTCTTCCCAAACCTCATGATACCCTTCATGGAAAAATCATTACCCATATGCAGTCACCCTACATTCGAACCTCCTTTCCTTATAATCAAGAAGAAATGCTGGATTACTATCTAACAACATCAGTAGTGTCACAAACCAAGCCTAGGGCCAAGATGTGACATGGCGAATGGAAACCCAAAAGGACCCCAAATAAGCCTCTTAGCATATCAATCGCACATTCTTTGTCGCGGAAGCAAAATAAACAACAACCTGACCTATAATAAATAGCAAGCGGGACTAAGGGAAATCTTGATACTCATAAAAGCATAAAGAGTTAAGCTCTTAGCATAAGTACATCATAATATCCAACAACACCTCCAACATGGAATGGAGCGGGGGCCAAGACACACTCCGGGCTCATTCTCATAATAACAAGTGTTTAACATGAACAAGTCTCAAAATAGCAAGAGTAATATAGATAGTGTCCTCAGACTTGAGGACTCACCAAAGCTTGCTTCAAAGGATCATACTAGCCACATGGAGGAGGATGATCAAATGGAGCTCTAGTCCCTATATGGTAATATCATGTTGGCATAGAGTATGCGTTAGTACGTTTAAATTTACTAAGTATGCGGGATGCAATGCAACAATACATAAACCAATATAGCAAAATGCTTAATCATAAGCAATAGATATATAATTTCAGTATGACATGCATGGTCAATGCTCATAATAAATATGCTTGTAAATCATTCATCTTGTACACTATATAACATACATGTATGAGAAGTGACCTCAACCGACATAGATCAAGTAGCTATAACTTGGAATCCAAGGCACGAGACCTCCTTGGTAAGGTGGACAGGCATAACACCCCTCGGCTAGCTGTGGTGTACTTGCCAAGGCAAACCAAACATGATAGCATGACTAGGTGGATCCACTAGTATAGTATGGGTAAGAATCACAATCCTACGGTGGCACATAGTTTAGAGACTAAAGACTTTATAGAATGACCGCTTGAGTCAAGCCCCCATCTTAAGCCTCAATCGATGCTATGTCAAATCCCACGAAATACTTGAAATAATCATAACTTAATAACTTGTTAGAAACATGAAAACATGAAATGAGTAGCTCCTGAAACATGTTTGACCTCTAATTGTGAGCCTAACTTGAAGCATAAGAGTAGATCATAATCATACATGAACCCTTACTTTAACATGATGGCTCACAAGAGGTAAAAACCTTGAAATAAGGCTTAGCTTGTAACTTGTAAAATCATAGATAATTTTCATGCATTCAATACATACTTGAAATCCCTTAATCATCCTATAGTCACTTGACTTGTAAATCATGAAATAGATCATCAATAACTTGAAAATTCTTGACTTGACATTTTATCAAACCCATGATAATTTTCATGCATTCAATACATACTTGAAATCCCTTAATCATCCTATAGTCACTTGACTTGTAAATCATGAAAT
>JAPFFP010042004.1:0-14576 GCA_026153255.1 Solanum medicagineum | reverse complement strand
TCATAGACTCCCTAGGACACTCGAACTCTGGGCTCTGATACCAAGTTTGTCACGCCCTGGGAGGGTACCCTAGACGTGACTGACACTCGAAGACTATTGCTAGTCCACAAGTAGACCACCTACTCTCATTGTCATCATTCAATTCAGTCATCAGCGGAAGGAAACAGTATAATAATAATAAAATCTATCCTATCTATGGGCTCATATTATCGATATCAGTCTATCATATGGAAATAGAATAAATAACAAAATGTCCCAATGTAAAGAAAGGAAGTATGAGGGAAAAGAACCCTTGACATCAACATCAACATCTACGTCTACGTCTATGAAGCTTCTAAACTATAGTCTAAGACGGTACCGTGATAGACCATGGCTACTAAATATTAAGTAAAAGACTGTGAAATCATAAAAATAAATATCCTCCAAATGTTGGAGAGGACACACCACTGTCAGGAATGAAGAGCTCTGAACCTCAATGATCGGGCTGCTGAAGTCCTCAGTCTATCGAATCTGCATCATAAAACAATGCAGAGCCAGAGGGGCGTTAGTTTATGGAATGTACTGCATGTAAATCAAGCTAAAGAAAAAGAAAACAGTTTAATCATCACCAGTCCATCAATTAGCCTCACCTCAGATATAAGAGACAAGACTCTATCATCAAACTAGCTATCAAGCATCATACACTCACCTCACAACGGAGTTCTATCATCATGAAACCTATCTTGGAGTTTCTATAGGCGACAACCACTACCTATGAGCTGGTAGTGATACAACGAAAAGATGTCGTTGCCACATCCATCCAGTATCTTGCCGGGGTATAGGACCAGTCTGTCTATGGATCCAATAGTCTGTCAAGTACCTTCCGGAACAAAGGAAACATACGCTTTCACGTTCCAATCCTCTCATACGCTGGCCACGTAGTTAATGGGTTCGAGTGGGACTCACCCTTACCCATTTCGGTGTTAATACTCCTCCTAAGACTCAACATGCTCATAAATCCATCCATCCATCAAGGACTCTCACTACACAACCTCTATGGGTAGGATTATTTATCCAATCTAAGGGAATTATTCCTATTTAACTCTATCACCCATAATTTTAGTTATCACAATCCCCAACACACTCACCTCAGGACTCAAACTCAGTCAAGCATCACTTCCAGACATTCAAGGCTCTAGACATTCTCCTAAGTTCATTAGTAAAGTCTTTACAGAGAGGAATTCTAAAGGTCAAGTCACAATCATATAATGAAAAAAATATACATCAAACTATAAACATGATGATCATCATTTCATTATGTAAGATTATAGTTTAAAGATTTAAAGCAAGAATTCAAGATAGTATACAAGAATCTAAAAACAATTGTTCAAGAATTTAAAGTGGTTATTCAAGAACTTAAAATAAATACTCAAGAACTTCCAAGAACTCATAAATCAAGATTGTAATCATGAATTTGTACTCCTAACTCTACATTGTCACATAGAAGATCAATTTCATACTTTTGGGTAACCTTTACATACCTGGGAACGAAAATCCTTTGAAGAAGTTGGAAGATTTTTGAAACCCTTGCTTGACTCTCCTATTCTTCTCTCTAACTTAGAGTAAGAAAACTTAGAAAATAATGGGTCTAAACTATTTTGTACAAAAAACGTCTTAAAAACTGACCTGAAGATATAAAAATATGTCGGAAAGGACGAAATTTCCCTTCTCAAATTAAAAGAAAAATTTCGGGTTCCTCCTGCACTAGTGCGCGATGCGCACTAGTGTAATATTACATTTTTTCGCGTTTTTCTCAGTTTTCATCAAAATTCCGAAATAAACTAAGTGTAGTTGCGCGTCTACTCCGCGTCGCAGAAAGGGTGTGGAAACCCAATTGTTTTCAGCATCCTTTGAAAAAAATAGTTCACTTTTTTCCGCAATAAAGCTGAGTTGAGACCATTTTCTGACTCGGTTTTTTTCGCTGATGGCAAATCCGGTCTCAGATTTTTCATCAGACCTTGGGAAGACACGTTGTGCCCACGGTAAAGTTTAGGGGAATTTTAGTAATTTCATGGGGTGTTACGTACTCTGCTTTATTTTTTGAAGATATTTAGCTCACATGGCTTAATTAAGCTTAAGGACAAAATCAAGGTTTGCCCTATTAAAGCGCGAGTATAGAGTCATCCTTTCCGAGGGTCTTATATACCCCTACCCCTTTCCTAAGTTGATTTATTATTTAACTTAAAGGCGTACTAAAAGAAATAAAAAATTCTAACCATTTTTCCTAAAGTGCCTAGCATCCCATCCTAAGGTCAAAGAGGCATTGGACTCCTAATTTGGTGGTTCTAGACTTAAAGAGAATCTTGGGCTCCTATTAGACTCGCATCAAACAAAACAAGTAAAACGACCATTTAGCAAGTAAAATCTCAAGTATGTCTCCAAACAAATTACTACCTAACATTCTTGAAAACACACAAACAGTACAAAGTGACATTCTAAGTGTATGTATAACAAAAATTTTCTATAGGCATAATATTCTAAGACTAGACTAGAAATGTCAATTATTATTTAAATTCCTATGAGCATGCTTACTAATGAATTTAATCCTAAGCATGATTTCTAAGTCATAAAAATAGAATGACAAATCTTGTAGGCATGGTTTCTAATAATGAAAAATATTTAAGTCTAAACATGTTTTTTAAACCATATAGCATGAGTAGAATGACAAATCCTATAGGCATGTTGTCTATTGCAAACAATATTAAGAATAATGTCCTAAAACATGATTTCTAATTCATGGAAGAATGACCAATCCTATAGGCATGTTTTCTAATAATGAAAAATACCTAAAGACAACTTCTAAACCACATAGCATGAATAGAATGACAAACCTATGACATGTTTTCTAATAATGAAAAAAATACTTAAACATGATTTCTAAACCACATGGCATGAATAGAATGTCAAACCTATGGGCATGTTTTCCAAATATGATTTCTATGAAATTTCCTATAGGCATGATTTTCTAAACATGTCATGAAAATATTCCTATAGGCATGATTTTCTAACATTTCGAAATGTTTCCTATAGCCATGATTTCTATGTAAAAAAAATGACATATATCCTAAACATGATTTCTAGATGACACCAAAGAGAAAGCATGTTAAGACTTGTGAAAGATAATTTTAAGCACCTATATGCATAAATAGACAAATCCTAGAAACATGATATCTAAAATATAGAAAACTTAAATCCTATAGGCATGATTTCTACAATTCCCTATAGTAGAAAGATATCTTGTATACCTCAAACACTTTCCCAACCATGTGAGCTATTTCTCCTTCGGTAATGTTCGATGGAACATAGGCCTCGTTCAACACTTTCATCAAGGCTCTCTGGTGAAGTCCCAAAGTGTGTAAGAGGGATAAGATGGAAATTCGAGCAGGTACATTACTCAACTGCTTAGTGACAGAATACTCTTTGGCTTGTACTTTCTTCCACATACCACTCTCCTCTACTTCTGTGACAGGAGGCTTGGACTTGCTTGAGCTCCCTTGAGTCATGTGTTCTGGAGTGTATATTCTTCCGAAGCGGGTTACTCTTTGGGCAACATCAGCTTCTTCTACTCTTGTCTTTTCCTTCTCATAGATCCAAGGAACAACGTGAATGTTAAAGCTTGCTTGGGGAGCTCTTGTCACTATAAAAGGAGATTTGGGCGCGACAACTTCTACCTCAAACAATCGGCGCCCCTCTACCACAAAAGGTGCAATCACAGCAACTAACTTATCTTATTCTACCAAGCCTATGGATCCTTCCAGATTCGTTGATTCTCCTATTTCCAGCATATTTACCTGATGATTAGGAAGTGGGTTATTGGACACATTGGGCACAGGTTCTTTAAGCTGGATGGTCTTGGTGTCAATAAGTTTTCGAATCTTGTCTCGAAGGGATCGGCAGACCTCTGTGGTGTGTTCTTTCATTCCAGAATGATAGGTGCGCACCTTGTTGGGGTCATATCATTTAGCTTGTGTATTGATAGGTAAAGCTGGAATTGGTGTGATATAACCGACTTCTTTGAGTCTTTCGTAGAGTTGGGCAATAGATTCGGCTAGAGGAGTGTAGTTTTTGGTGGGCCTTTTGTCAAAGTTAGGACGGTTTTTGTAATATGGTTATTGAGGAGATGGTGGTGGTGGTGGGGTAGTTTGATAGTATGTTGGTTGGGTGTTATAGATAGGATATGTGGGTTGTTGGTATTGCAGAGGGGAGCTTGGTAAGGAGTATATGTTGGGTAAGGAGGGTAAGGCATAGGGTAATGTGATGTTGGGAAGTGAGGGAGAGGAGTGGTTGGAATTTGTGGTTAAATGGGGCTTTTATGCGCTAGCATGACCGCACCCACTTCCTTCTTCTTATGGTTTTCCAGCAAGTTTCCAGAGTGTAGCGCTTTGTTGGTGGCTTGTAGAGCCTCTAAATTGATGATGATGCCATTTTTGATACCTTTCTCAATTCTCTCTCCCAGTCTGATGATGTCCGCAAAACTTTTTTCTGCAACGAGCATCATCCTGTCATAATATTGGGGTTCCTGTGCACGAATGAAATAGTCTTTCATCTGAGACTCTTCCATGGGAGGCCTGGCCCTAGCAGCCTCAGACTTCCATTTAACAACATAATTTCTGAATGTCTTACCTAGCTTGTTTTTCAGATTCTGGATGTAGAACCAATCGGACGCATTCTCCGTGTTGAAGCTGAATCAATCCATGAAGTCGGAAGCCATATCTAACCAACTTGACTATTTGTGGGCGTCTTGGTCATATTACCATGTTAGGTCTTCCCCCGTAAGACTCCTCATAAACAACTTTATCCTGATCCTTTCATCTCCTTCGACCCTAGTAAGCTTATCACAATACATGTGCAGGTGGGCTTTGGGATCTCCAATACCATTGAATAACTCGAACTTGGGGGGTTTGTACCCCTCGGGCAACTCCATATCAGGATGTATGCATAAGTCCTCATAGTTCAATCCAACTATCATTTTACTTGTTTCGACTTGCTGTAGCGATTAATGAAGCTATCCAATTTCTCGGCCATGGACTTGATCAGCATATCCTTTTGGGAGGATTTTGATTCGTGGTAGTCATGTGAATACAGAGCTGTTTCAACATATATAGGATTTTGGTTATGGTTTCCAGGAGCATGAGCATATGAGGTGTTAATGGTGGGCTTGGGAGGTATGATTGGGATGTGGCCAATATTTTGTGGGTATAATGTTAGCTTAGAAGGGCCTGCATGGTATGGATTTTGTAAGTGATGGGTGGGAAGTTGAGCATTTGTAGGTGGCAAGTTGTTATAGTTTGGTTGATTTTGGGAAGTGGGTGGCACAAGTGGGGGTGTGGCTTGGGTAGTAGTGACATGTTCTTCCATGTTATTCCCGAAAGGGGTGCCGAGCGCAATGGATAACTTAGCCAGATTTCTCATGCTTGCCATTTCTTCTTCGAGTTCTAAAATCTTCCGCTCAATCTCAACACCAAATCAATAGAGTGAGCCCCTCTATCAGATTTTTCGTTGCTGCTATTATCGTATGCCATTTAACCCTTCTTCTTGTTGTTCAGGCTTTGGAGTGGTGGAGGAGGTGGAGGAGCCCCTTTTGATCTGATGTAATAGGCCAAAATGGACGAACAGATCAACCCTAGGAAAAGGGAAAAACAAAATCAACAATATCTTGTGAAAGGTTAGGATAATAGCAACAATAAACACGTATTTTAACAAAAGAATCACCCTAAGATGCAAAAGACCTCGTTGAGCTAGAGGTAGGACTAATGCAACAAGCAAATGGTTCGTGATAGTTAATCCAAACCTTAAATTGTTGATTGAAATTTATATTTAGAGATAAGATGAAATAAACCAATTAATTTATTGAAAAGTCAAACCATTACATCATAGGAAATAAACTTTAAAAAATAAAAGCCTAAGGGATGAAGGGATAACAAAGGGAAAAATAACTAGAACATGAAAAAGAAAATCTTCAGATGTGAGGGCCTCCGTATGCTGGGACAATCTGCTCTCTCATCCCTGGAGTGATATTGTAATCCTTGTTTAGTAGGTTTCGAGTGCAAACCTTCTCCCTCAAATCCTCGTATCCCGATCGCCCTCCTTGATCCTGCTTTACTCTCTCAACATCTTCCAGAATCCACACATAATATTCGAGGATGCAATAAGGGTGATCTTCTTGAATGACAATGGTCAATACTCTTTCCCACCTCTTGCATATATTGTGCACCTGTGGAATCTCTTCTCCGAACTCATACTCAGACAAAGTCATGTTGGACCGCAAAGGAATGACTTGAATCAGGCCAAATTATCTAAGTACTCGCAAAGGGGCATAAGGTTGGACCCTCTTCAGGCCGATAAGCTCAATGTAGTAAAGCTCATCTCGCCTTGTTATCGCATGTGATGGTTGCAACCAATAGTATTTCCACTGTATGTTGTAACCAAATAGACTTTTCATGAAATCAAACCACTCCTCGGCACCTTCTGGCATGACGAATCTGCGCATTCTTGTTGGATCGGTGTGAATTTTGTTTCCCACTCCATCAAGAATGTGTATCAAGTTTCCCCTTTTAGAAGTGATCGACTGCCTACAGTTGTAATAGGAAATTGCACCCCTAAAAAAAACTCTTACCCCGAACACATTTGGATAGGGCCCTTGTCATCTCTGCTAATATCATAGGCACGATGGTGTTCCCTCCAACATCTTTTCCTTTGGACAAATTGCGCATAATGCAGATTAGGCGAGTATCTATATTTCTGTACTTTTTAGGAAATACTAGAGTGCCTAGCAATGCGACCGCAAAGGCGTTCACACGGTGTACCTCCCACTTTGCCGCCGAATATGAAAACTCACTCTCGAACTGTTCATAGCTATCTGGATGACCAAAGCGAGCATACAAATAATCCAATGAAATCCACTCAAAATCCAGGCAAGCTAGCTTAGGTTTGTACACTAAATCCAAATTCTTAATAAACTTCTTTGGAGCTTTCCTATGAGGGATGATCATGCTCCTACCCAGTAAGGCAAGTCAGTGAACCCACCAATCTTCTTGATTGTGGGTGTTAATTCAAAGTCACAAAATTTGAAGACGGTCTAGCAGGGTCCCAAAATTTTAGCAACGACTTGATCAAATAACGATCCGGGATAGTGTATATCAGATATGTCAACCCTCCTAAAATTCGAGTAACATCAATAGCACGATCCTGCTTAATGATTCCCCACCATCTTTGAAGCCTGTGATCTACGCCCACTACCATCTGAGTATTTGCAAAGTTTGGGGATGCATTATGTTTTCAGCACACAATAAAAGAAAAGAAAATTTCTAAACTCAATTTTACAATTTTAGGCTTGGATTAAACTATTATGACACATAGACACATAATATGCATATTTTGTCTTGGAGGGTGATTGGACCCTCTAGACTTAAACAGGATGGTTACTATTATGTAGTTTGAACCCTGGAGGGTCAAACTAGCTAGGGCTTATGCATGAATGACCTACACTTTGGGATGGATAGCTCTACCCTAGGTTTCTAAAAGAGTGGGATAGACACGGACTAGGTATTCCATGTGAGAAGCATGTGGTCCAACGGTAGTAAGACTACCGTCATTCCCTACGCAAGCGCTTACTCTCTAAAATTTAGATTTGAAGAGAAGGCAGGAGAAGTGCAAAGGCACTACATCACCATAAAAGAAAAAAACAAGAAGGTCCCAATTGGGGGAATGTATGAGTGGAATGACAGTTTATCAAAGCGGTAACAATTAGCAAGTATTTAAACAAATAATTAAAGTAGTAAATAAAAGGAGGGGAGTTAGAGGGTAAGTTAGAGGGAATAAAGGAAGGGGAGTTAGCGGGATAAAGGAAAAGGAGTTAGGGGGAATATAGGAAGGGGAGTTAGAGGGATAAGGGAAGGAAAAGAAAACGTAGTAAGTTAGTTAAGGAAAGATAAACAAATAAGGCAAGTAAATAATTAAGGAAAACAAATAAACAATTAAGGAGCATGTAAATAATTAAGGACAATAAGCAACTAAGGAAAAAACAAACAAACAATTAAGACAAGTAAATAATTAAGGAAAGTAAATAAACAAATAAGGAAAACAAATACCCACATGAAAAGAAACACGTTATGGTTAGAACCTAGAATCCCAACAGAGTCGTCATTCTATTGCACCCATTTTTCCTCGTGAAAAGACGGGAACCTGGACGACATCGTGGCAAGGACTCTTTTGGGATTTTGAAAAATTGAAGAGTCGCCACCTAGTGAATAAGGTGCATTAGGACACCATTCTAACCTAAGTCTAAGGCTAAGGGTCAAGTCACCAGAGAACGGGTAAAGGTTCAAGTTACCTCGAGAGGAAGGTGTTATTCACCCCTCGAGGTCCTCAAAGATGGGTCCCAATCGTATCTCGCATTTTATGTGGGGGTAAAACAATTAAGATCTATTATTTGAAAAATCTTATATTGATTAGATCTAAGTGATCAAGCAAGTATAAACATAAAAGAAACAACGAAAGATCTAACTACCCCAAACATTTAAAGAAGCACAATAAGAAAGAGAAACTTTAAACTAGGCGAGATTTATTCCACTCAGATCAGTTTACTCGGCTTTATTTTTGGAAGATATTTAGCTCACATGACTTAATCAAGCCCAAGGAAAAAAAACCAAGGTTTGCCCTATTAAAGCGCGAGTATAGAGTCATCCTTTCCGAGGGTCCTATATACCCCTACCCCTTCCTAAGTTGATTTGTTATTTAACTTAAAGGCGTACTAAAAGAAATAAAAAAATTCTAACCATTTTTCCTAAAGTGCCTAGCGTCCCACCCCAAGGTCCAAGAGGCATTGGACTCCTAATTTGGTGGTTCTAGACTTAAAGAGAATCTAGGACTCCTATTAGACTTGCGTCAAACAAAACAAGTAAAACGAGCATTTAGCAAGTAAAATCTAAAGTATGCCTCCAAACAAATTACTACCTAACATGCTTGAAAACACACAAACAGTGCAAAGTGACATTCTAAGTGTATGTATCACAAAAATTTCCTATAGGCATAATTATTTAAGACCATACTAGAAATGTCAATTATTATTTAAATTCCTATGACCAAGCTTACTAATGAATTTAATCCTAAGCATGATTTCTAAGTCATAAAAATAGAATGACAAATCTCATAAGCATGTTTTCTAATAATGAAAAATATTTAAGCCTGAACATGATTTCTAAACCACATAACATGAATAGAATGACAAATCCTATAGGCATGCTGTCTATTGCAAACAATATTAAGAATAAAGTCCTAAAACATGGTTTCTAAGCATGGAAGAATGACCAATCCTGTATACACGTTTTCTAATAATGAAAAAGTACCTAAACATGATTTCTAAACCACAGTATGAATAGAATGATAAATCTATGACATGTTTTCTAATAATGAAAAAAATACCTAAACATGATTTCTAAACCACATAGCATGAATAGAATGATAAACCTATGGACATGTTTTCCAAATATGATTTCTATGAAATTTCCTATAGGCATGATTTTCTAAACATGTCATGAAAAAATTACTATAGGCATGATTTTCTAACATGTCAAAAAGTTTCTTATAGGCATGATTTCTATGTAAAAAAATGACATATATCCTAAACATGATTTCTAGATGACACCAAAGAGAAAGCATATTAAGACTTGTGAAAGATAATTTTAAGCACCTACATGCATAAATAGACAAATCCTAAAAACATGATATCTAAAATATAGAAAACTTAAATCCTATAGACATGTTTTTTACAATTCTCTTAACATACTAAAAGAAAGACATACTTGATTAAAGAATTACTCATGTTTCAAACGAAATTACATCTTTTATGCGCACACAACTTATTTTTAAACAATCACATCCTACAATTCAGTTTGCCTAAACTGTTAATCAAACAAAACAACAGAGAAAATAAGAAACAAAGAAATAAAGGCAAGTAGCACAAATTTTACCCTCCCCCTTTTATACTAGACCCACATTTTCACTATTTTGTTACATCGGTTTTATAGAAAATAAATACATCAACTGCGTAAAATAAAATAAACAAAGATCTTCAATGGGTCCTCTGAGTCCATCCCCATCCAAAAGTGACATTTCACATCCCGACTTCAATTCTAAAAACCTGATAAAAAAATAAACAAGGAGTAATAGACGAAAGAAAAAATATCACATGATTAAGAAAATCTCACCAGTCAAGACAAGTGATAGAAGAGTCTAAATAAAAAACGTGCCCAAGAACTCCCCGCAAACTTTATTATTTTTTAGTAGAAAGAGCAGAGAAGAGAAAAGAGAGTTTTCTTTTGTTTTAGTATGCAAAAAGTTGTCTCTGAGAATTTTTGGTGAAAGTCAATGTCCTCAAAGAATGGGAGAAGAATCATTTATATAGGGGAGAAAACAAATTTTTAAAATGTAAAAAATAAATTAAATCCCCAATATATTCTTACCATAAATGGGTAAATCAAACAATTAGGCAAGAAAAGATTTCTTGGACCACATCAACCCAAATGTTAAGGGAAATAAATATAGGGCTTTCAAAATTCCCTTTTCTGTTCCGATCAGTGACAAATCAATCTCCAGAAAAAGAAAATCAGTTGTTGAGAAAATAAATTTCACCTTACTTTATGTGATTACATCGATTCAGTGCTCAAGACTTCCATATGTAAAGAATGAAGGTATCAAATACTACATATTGACATCTATGTATTATTGAGCAATTTTTCATAAAAAAACAAATAAAATCTGGTGAATGTCTATTAGGGCAAGGAGGGTCCCCTTAAACAAATCAATCCGAATCAACCAATCCCACAAAATTAGGCAATCAGCGAAGCCATGTAATTAATAATTTACCATAGACAATGGAACAAATAATTTAGACAAATATGATAATCTTAACAACAAGAAACTAAGATAAGTGGAAGAGGTAGATTGTACCGTCACATAACATGCTATTCAATAATAAAATAATAATAAGCAAGAAGTGTAATAATAATAATAATAAAATAAAACCAAAGTATGGGATATTCCGAGACTCAATTCTACCTGGAGATGTTGGGTCCTCTAGTCAGAGTTTGTTGACTGTATGCATTTTCGTCGACGAGATGGAGTGAGCTTTGGTCGAGAAAGGGGGTTGACTGATGGGGGTTTTTGACGGGTTTTGGGGTTGTTGCCGGGTTGTTTGGTCGGATTTTCATGGGGTTTTTCGGTAGGGTGAGATGGAGAGACAGAGGGTTCGTTTGGGGTAGTTGTTTGGTGGTGTGGCGACGGGAGAGAGGAGTAGGGGAGTGGCTGATTTCTGGCGGGTTTTGGGGTTTCTAGTCAGCAAGGAGATAGTGAGGGAGAGTGGGGCGGCGCTGGCAAGGGGAGGAGGTTTTGGTGGTTGAAAACAGAGAGAGTAGGAAGAAAGGATCGTCGGCGATCGCTGTCTCACTCGCCAGCAACGACGCCGGCAAAGAAAGGGGCAGTTCTAGGTTATTGGTGGTTGTTTGTTGCCAGTAGTTGCATGGACGGAAAAGAGGGAGGTAAGGTGGTTGGTTATGGGGTCACCTTCCGGCGAGATTCACCGAGAACAGAGAGGAAAGGCAGCGAAAGGAGGCTACGATGGTGGCTGTTCGGAGGTAGTGGAGATGGAAAGGGAGAAGGGAGAGAGATTTTGCGGCGGTCTTGGATGAGGGAGAGGGGTTTCGGTAGTTGTGATATGGGTTCCAATGAGGTGAAGGAGGTGAGGGAGAGGGTGGAGTGACGGAGGGAGAAGGGAGAGGGCGACGTCGGTGAGATGGAAGCGTCTGTCTCGCCAGTGAGATGGAAGCGTCTGTCTCGCCGGAGACAGGAGAAGGGTCGGCGGCCGAAAGGGGAAAAGTTGAGGGAAAATGGGAATGACCAAGGGTTTTGGGGGGTGTTGTAGAATTGAAAATGGAAAATAAATGTGGATTAATCTAGGCTAGGCCAGTAGATCAAATGTAACAAATGGCTAAGATTAAATCTCACATACCTGAATTTGATTTGATTGAATCAAATTAGGAATTTAAAATTAATCCACAAATTGACCCTATTTAGGATGGAATTAAAATGATTTTCAAAGAAATTAACTAGAATTGAAACAAATATGATAGAAACAACTACGAATTAAATAAATTGGGATAGAATTGAATAAGTTGCCATCTAATTAATTATGATATGTATACAAATAATATTTAAAAAATAATAATCTTTAAGTAACAAAATTAAAATACATAATATATAATAATTGTATAAAAAATATGAAAAACTATTTTTTGAAATTAAAAAAGTAGTAGTAGTAATAATAAATAAGTAAACAAATAATA
Source organism: Solanum medicagineum (assembly GCA_026153255.1). Lineage (NCBI taxonomy): Eukaryota > Viridiplantae > Streptophyta > Magnoliopsida > Solanales > Solanaceae > Solanum > Solanum medicagineum. The sequence continues at coordinate 2,196 of JAPFFP010042004.1, read as the reverse complement.
CTTTGATTCCTGATAAATTTATGGCATCATGTAGTGGTAATGTAACACCCCATGAAATTACTAAAATGCCCCTAAAACGTAATCGTGTGCACAACGCGTCTTCCAAAGCTTCGATGAGAAAATCGAGACCGGATTTGCGATCAACGCGGAAAATCGAGTTGGAAAATGATCTCGACCTAATTGAAGAGCAACCACAGCAAAAATAATTTTCGCTAATTAATTGAAAACCAGTGTCTGTCCGCGCCCCTGGCGCGACGTGGAGGGGGCACGGAGCAGCACTTTGTTTCTCTTCATTTTTTGATGAAAATTGAAAGTCCCCAAAATTGGTGAAAATGTACTGGTTCGTGCCCTTAGCGCGTTGCGGACCAGTACATCGGTTTTAAACTTTTTCTTTTAAAATTCGAGAAGGGTATTTTTATCATTCCCAACCCATTTTTAAGTCTTAAAACATGTTTTAGAGGTCCGTTATTAATGATTGAGGGTTCAAAACCCATTACATTCTAAGTTTTCTATGTGAGGATTTCTGAGAGAAGAAGAACAAAAAGTGGAGGGTTTTGAATTCGGGTGCAAGTTCTTGAGAGAAGCTTGATAACTCTTCGACCCAGGTATGTAAAGGCTTCCCAGAACATGGAATTGTTCTTCCATAAGCCCCAATAATCAATTTAATTGATAATGGATAGTTTATGGGTCTTGAGTAGTAATTCTTGGTGAATTTCTTGAAAATTATCTTTAATTTATGCACATCTTAAATTGATGATCATCATACTTGTATTTACTATTTGGATGTAGTATTGTAAAGATTGTATACCTAATTTGCATGATTATGGTTAATTCTTCCAGAAGGAACTTAGGGGTAATGTCTAAAGCCTTGATTGTTTGAATGTGATGATTGTTGGAGTCTGAGCCTTGAGATGATTGTATTGATGACTTAAAATGATTGAATTAGTGTTCTTAGAGCCTAATGAGACTAAACCTTAGTTGTGAAAGAATAATCTTACTCTTTGAGTTGATAGGTGATGAGATGAGTTGAGTGGTCTTGCCCGTAGGGGCTGAGTGATGGAAATCGTTGATGAATTGATAGACTTATGAGCATATTGAGTCCTGCAAGGAGTATTAGCACCGAAATGAGTGAGAGTGAGTCCCACTCGCACTCATTAACTACGTGGCTAGCGTAGGAGAGGATTGGATCGTGAAAGCGGATGTTTCCTTTGCCCCGCAGAGGGCTTGACAGACTTCTTTTGGGATCCTCGACAGACTCGTCCTGTACCCCCGCAAGGTACTGGATGAATGTGACAACGACATCTTTTCGTTGTATTATCACCGGCTCATAGGTAGTGGTTGTCGGTTATAGAAACTCTCAGATAGGTTCCATGGTGATAGTACTCTGAAGTTGATGTGATTGTCTGATGTTTTGATCGATAGTGAGGTGATAGAGTTCTATTTCCTACTGTGAGTTAAGGATGAGTGATTGATGAGCTGATGATATTGTATACTGTTTATTTTAGCTTGTTTTACATACAGTACATTCCATGTACTAATGCCCCTTTGGCGCTGCATCATTTTATGATGTAGATTCTGTAGACAGAGGACTTCAGCAGACTAATCATTAAGGTTTGCAGATCCCCAGATAGAGACTTGGTGAGTCATCCCTTACTTTTGGAGGACATATTTATCATTTCATTTATCTTGATGTATTTTCTTTGATTGTGGTTAGCCATGCCCTGTCATGATACCATCTTAGCCAGTAGATATAGAGGCTTCATAGACATAGATTGAAGATGACTGATGTTGGGGTTCTTTTCCCTGTTCCTTCCTTTACATTGAGATTGTCCTTTTTCTCGTATTTTATCTATGATAGACTGAGTTGATAGTTGTAGCCCATAGATAGATAGTTATTTCTTGATTTTCTTCCGCTATTGTGCTGATTGAACGAATATGATGAGATTAGGTGGTCCGCTTGGGGCTAGCAATAGTTTTCGAGTGCCAGTTACGTCTAGGGTACCCTCCCGGGGCGTGATAGGTAAAAAATAAATTAAATGATAGATCACAAAAGTTTTACAGTATAAAAGTGATTGTTCGAATAATTAATGTCAACAAAATAATAGGTCAAATTACTATACAATATATTTTATAAATATTTTTTTAATAAGCAAAATAATGGGGTATATTGGTCCCGTTTATGGGCCATAAATTATC
>JAPFFP010042003.1:0-14577 GCA_026153255.1 Solanum medicagineum | reverse complement strand
TATTTAGTGACCTAGGTAGGCTCTAGACCATGCAAAGTAATATGTCTGGCCTTAACAAGTTTGTCCTCTACAATGAATCCTTTGCAATCAATGTTGTCCTCATCTGCCGCAATCTACGATCAAACTCAGCTGTTGACTCTGGATCTTAGTACTAGGGACCAAAAAACATTCGGTGGATCATCTCCTCTGAAATATCAATGCGCATCCTCTCAGTAGAACCTCTCTCAATCTCGGCTGCTCGAGCGATTTCTTCCTTTTAGGAATATCACGGAGAATGGTGGCTGCATAAAACTCCCGAATTAAAGTCAGCACATAGCGTTTGAGCCTATCAGTCAACCGCCTAAGTCCATATCATGTCATTGTGTCCTCAAGTCCTGGGACATGGCTCAATCTAGTAGCAATCAATCGGGGCTCCTCGTAAATCGACCGTGCAATCTTTCCTTGGTCATTTGCCTATAAACCCTCATCAAATATGGCCTTCATGCCTTTGATACCCCACCGGTGAGTATTAGGATCTGGTGATAAAGAAGATGATAGGGCTACTGAGGACTCCACATCACCTCTGACTTGAGAGCCCTCTTCTTAACTAGACTTTATGCGTGAAGGAGCCAGCTGATGTGTACCCTACTTAGACTCATTACCACTTCCCTCCTTATTAGATTGGAAAGGACTATCATCTCGAACCTGGGTCTGAGCAGCTCTTGCAGCAGCCCTAGTATGAGGCACCTCAGCCTCTTGGTCAAGACAAACATTAAGAAACTCAATTGACCCACTGAACTAGATCTGATTGACATTCGAGTGCTCAGCATCCGTAGGCTCGTCAACAAGTTCCTTTTTGAAGACTTGAATTGCTGCAAGTTTGCTTTTATGGGCTGTAGTATCTTAACAATAGTCATAAATAAACCATGTTAGCCCCAAACAATCAACAAATGAATCACAATTACACAAAGAAAAAAAAACTTGGATCTGTTGCAGATAGAAGTTATGAGACCAGGTACGACTCATAGTTGGGACTACGAGTTGTACAGTGGTACCGTAACCAGCAGTAAAAAACAAAAAAGAACATTGGAACCTTATACGAGATCTAGTTATGACTCGTAACTTAGGTTATGGGTCGTAGATAGGATTCGAATAAAGTTCCAGGAAGAAAATTTAGCAAAGGCATGAGTCCACGAGACCTATCTACGACTCGTAGAGGGATCCTAAACTATCAGCATCGAAGCAAGTCATGAAAGCATTCACATTTCAAATACAAGATCCGAAACCCAAAAATCATTCCAAAACAAATTTACCCCATCAAAAAAGGATTTCGCAATCAAAACACAATCGTTCTTTCTTCCCAACTTTGATCACACAAATACCCATGTCACCATCCCTACATCACACTAAACAAACATGCAAGCACATACATAGTCCTTTGGGACATGGTTTGTCATGTACAATACAAATTCACTGCCCTATGGTTCTGATTGAATCAATATGGCCTAAACATGATCATTCTCCTATATGATTGGAAATCAATTCACATGTATCCTCTATTAATAGCTATCAAAAAAAGTAAAGAACGTGCTATCATAGACATTTAACACAAATTCAACTATATAGCACTCAATATAGGCCTAAACAATTGATTCAATGTATGGCAACCCTAGTTTCTCATTCACCATCCACATTCAAGAAAGAATAGCAAGATTAAATATAAACTCATTCACAATCATCAACTCCATCAGTCACAGACAAGGCAATTTTAAGGATGAAAATTAAATCAAGAACCTTACCAAGTGTGTATATGAACTTGATGAAGAAAAAGGGAATGAATGATGACAAAATCCTAGTGGCTAGAATTTGCCTGCTGGAAATATCATTGGTGTTTCAAAAATGGAATGGGGGGTTGAAGATTTGGGAAAAATCGTTAATTAGGGTTAACCAAATAGGGGCAAAGTAATTTTGACCCCTTTTTAAACCTTATCGGATCACGATTAAAATTCTCAGGATTGGGTCTACAAAACCCCAACTACGAGCCGTAGCTTGGTCAATGACTCGTAGGTCTTGGTCTCACAGACCACTCAACATTTATGAAAAAAAAATTTGAAACATACCTAGTTTCTATGAACCGCATTCATGACTTGTAGTATGGACTACAAGTCGTAAAGTTGGCTCGTAGATGGAGTGCACTTTAAACCCTACTCAATATAACTCTCTACGAAATAGGGTTACAAGTCATAAAGTGTAATATAACTTGTAACCCTAGTCATAGAGCCTTCATCAGGTGCGATTTATGCAATTGTTGTCCTAAACCTGTATGCTCCTCACAAAATGCACTTGCACTTTATGTACAACAAATCCCAACATCAAAAATATCAATCAAAACATAAACAAATAATGAACTGAAAATTCACAAACTAAAAATAAACATCAATACTAAGCTAGAAGATGAAAAATGCTTGGGTTGCCACCCAAGTAGCGCCTGATTTAATGTCATGGCATGACTTAGCTATCATGAGTACTCGTAAATCCTCAAGGCTTGGTGAACCCTTTTCACAAGATTTTGCTTCTCTCATTTGTCCGCTCTGGATCTTCTCCAATTGGGTATACACAAGTTCGAATTGGCTATTAAGCTGTTCAATTGCATCGAGTTTTGGTCATCATTGTAGTTTATCTTAATAACATTGAACTTCTTATTATCTCCTCTTGTGCATCTGCTCTTTTTAGCAACTGGGCAAGCGTATTCTCAACATTACAACTTCCATCTCCCTTGAGCTGATGGCACGATAACATAAACCAATTGCTCCTCTCACTCTCTTCCTCATTGCTCACATTCTTGATGTGGAGTGTTTTCTGGAGTATTTAGGTTTTATTTGTGTTTCATTAACATCTCTAAATTTTCCCTATTTTGATCAAGAATTTGGAAGATTTTTGTGTTTATCTTCACTTGTTCTGAGTTTCTGTCAGAAGTATCCCTGTACTTAGTTAGTTGCTGATTTGTAGGATGATACACACGTCAGATTTTAGCCAACTTGTCAAACTGTTCAGCCATTTCTATGAATGGTTTGCCTAATACTGAGCCTCCCACAAGAGCATCTGCATATGCTTGATTATCTAGGTTCAGTACTCAATAGAAACTCAATACTGGTGTCGAATTCGAAATGCCATGGTCTAGAGCACTCCTTAAGCATTCTTTGTACCATTCCCATGTAGACATAACTTAATCACCAGGGAATTTTTGACAGCTAATGATTCGATGCCTCATCTTAAACCTGCTGGGCCTAATGAAGAACCTTGCTAGGAAAGAACATTGCAACTCCACCCAGCTGGTAATCACTCCTTCTGGATGTTCTGATAACCACAAAGTAGCATTGCCTGTAAGAGTCATTGGGAAGACATAAAGTCCCACAACATCCATAGATAGATGTCGGGATCCCATTACACTTCTGCAAACATATGCATAATTATGCAGGTGGTCATGTGGATCCTTAGATGGTAGGCCTAAAAAAAGTACAGTTTTGCAATGTTTGAAGTAGCTCACTAGAAATTGTGAGCTTTGAATAGGCTGGTAGAGATGGTAACACAATATCTCCTGTGTTATAACTATTTGCTTGATCTACTCTTCTGGCAACACTTTAGATCTCTAAATTAATTGGAGCTTAGGGAATGCTTTGACTCCTTGTATTTGGGATACAACACCTAGTACCCTGCAAAGAAACTAAACAACAAAAAACAAAAATAAAAGTAAAATATTAGAGAACTAAGAAATTAACCCTTCAATTATAGTACTAGTGAATCCAAATCAAAGTCTATCCATATTCCCTAGCAACAAGGCCATAATTGTTGATGAACGCTCAAGATACACCACTTATCAGACTAAAAGTGATCGTCAAAGTGATAAAGCTAACTAAGGTTAGGGTCGAATCCCATAGGGAATACGTGACTTTTGCAACTTGGTTCACCAATAATCAATTCGAACATTAACTACTTGATTCATCGAAAAGGGGGGGGGGGTTGCAAAGATTGGACGAAAATTAAACAAAACTAGCAAAAAGGAGAGACAATCAAATTGGAGAGCAACTTGGGTAATTGTGTTCCCCATGAGTCACTAACTTCATCTCGCTGGATAACACAACTCTCAACTAGGACATTGCATACAAGACGTTAATTTAGGTTCTTCCAGCCCTCTTCTGAAAGTGAAGGTTGATTTTCACTAAAGGACTGGGCCGGTTTCCATAATGTTCCAAACTAACTATTACCCATTGTCCTAGTCAACCCCTCCTTAGCACGCTTCGGTTGATTAGAAGAGAACATATTATCGAATTCTGTTAACCAATCCTTTTTCCTATTCATCACTACCTGGATCGGGATCATGACACTGGGCGGGTTAATATTGTCCACAATTAGACAACATGCAAAATGGGGAGAAATGGCTAATACATGCAAATAGCCAAATCAAGAATTGCAAATAATTTAGGGTTTCTAAGTTAGATTCTCATGGTTCCCATAACCTCTAGTTGTGGGTTTAGCTACTCATAGCTTGGGCAAATGAATAAACAATGAATATAGAAGACATAGCTATGCACTTACCCAAAGAGATTGAAGAACAATAAACATCTTTGTGATTATACAAGCTTGAAAGATGTAATGGATCCACAAGTGAATCTAAGCTGCAAAATTTAGTCTTAAAAGATAAACCCTAAGAAAAACACTCTAAAATTTCGTCCTCTCTCTAATTTGTGTAAAAATTCTTTTGGTAAAACCCTACAATATACTATATATAGTATTTAAAAACAACTCCCTAAATTAACTAGAAATAATGGTCGACGCCTGATACAAGTCGAAGTTACGACTTGTAACTCGAGTTACGAGCCGTAATCGGGCTTTCGTGGTTAGCCTCTTCAATCTTTGACTTTGCTGATACAGAACATCATTACGAGTCATAGTTTTTTCTATGACTCGTATTAACTTCTCATAGTCTTCAGCTGTATTTCTTGGTCCAAGTTCAATCAACACTGGAAATCACTATGGGATATCCATTTACGACTCGTAGAGGGTACTATGGGTCATAACTAGGTACTGTGTGGCTGATTATCAGATATTGGACCTTAAGCACTGGAAATCCCTATGGGACAACCTTTGCGACTTATAGACTCAGCTATGACTCATAGAGGGTCTTGTATGTCCTAAAAAATCAGCAAAACCTGCAACTTTCCCCAAAATTGTGCCAACTTACTATTCCTGCAAAAGCACATAAAAACCATAAAATTCACATTGAGAACAAAAAATCCTAGGTTTTATACATCAAATGTGTTGTTGTTTGACAGTAAATCAACGGTACCTAAGATGTGGCTGACACCCAAAGACTATTGCTAGTCCCCAAGAGAACCACTTGGCCTCATCATAATCATTCAATCAATAATCTTCTACTAATCGTTGGAAGACATAAAGAATATAAATGTGCATATCTATCTAATCTGAAAGTGATATAATAATGAAAGGCTAGTAGAAAGAACTAGCTCAACAAATCTTAATAATCAACATTCGACTCTAGTCTATGAAGCTTTTATCACTATCATATCAAGCGGTGCCAATGATAAACTCATGCCTACCTCAAATAAAAGTTACGCTATCTAAAGTAAGATGAAATAAAAGTAATGAATCCTCTGGAGTAGGGGAGGCTCAGTAATTAGCTGAACAACCTAGATACTCAACGATGCACCTATTGATGATCTCTAATCCATGTATCTACATAACAAAATGATGCAGTGCCGAGTGGCATCTATAAGTGTAATGTACTAAATATAAATAGCTGAATGAAATCGAACAGGTAGAATAATATGAAACATCAATAAACTCTCTAATTATAACAAATCAACATCTCAAATGTCTATCTAAAGCAAGAATAAAGAGTAGAGAATAAAGAGTAGACAACTGACCCATCAACCGATCAAACCTCATCAATCAAATCATGACTCATCTCAAATGGACTCAGCTCAACTTATCTCATCACATCTCATCTCATCTCAACTCATAGTGCTTAAGATAGGAACTTTTTGGGAGTTTCTATTATAAGAGAGCAATCACTTATGAGCCAGTGATTGTACAACAAGCCACCCTTGTTACTGTAGTCATTTCGTACTTGCCAGTAGGGAACGAATCGAATCCACTAGGGACCACCAGCAAACGACCAATGCTCCTGCCACTTTCGTGAACTTGTTGGATAGAGTAAGAGCATGTTGATCGCCTCCAATTTGTTCATCAGACCCTCAATGCTAAGGATTTTTATGTCAAATTTTCAAAATGTGAGTTCTAGGTTGAATTGGTGCCATTTTCGGGCTATGGTGTCTTAGGTGATGGTATTCGAGTGCACATGCAGAAGATTTAGGCAGTTAAGACTAGCCTAGACACTTTTCTCCAACTGGCATAAGATGTTTTCTGGGTATCGCTGGATACTACCACAGATTTGTTGCGCGATTATATTCTATATATTAACCATTGACAAAGTTGACTCAAAAGAATGATAAATTTAAGTGGTTCGATGAGTGCTAGAAGAGTTTTCATGAGTTGAAAACCCAATTAATGACTGCACTAGTGTTGACTCTACCTGAAGTGATTGATGATGTTGTGATCTATTGTGATTCTTCTAGAATGGGATTGGGATGCATTCTATTGCAGAGAGGTAAGGTCATAACCTATGCTTCCAGACAACTTAAGAACCATGAGAGGAACCATCCAGCTAATTACATAGAATTGGCTGCGGTAGTGTTTGAACTCAAGATTTGGTGCCACTACTTATATGGAACACATGTTGATGTATTCACAGAGAACAAAAGCCTGCAATATGTACTTACCCACAAAGAGCTTAACTTGAGGTAGAGATATTGGCTTGAGTTACTCAAGGACTTCAACATGAGCATTCTACCATCCAAGTAAAGCTAATGTGATTGTTGATGCTCTTTGCAGGCTTTCTATGAAAAGCACTACTCATGTTGAAATACAGAATAAGGAGTTTCCTAAAAAGGATTACAAACTGTTACTATTGGGAATTCAACTCGATTAATCAAGCAAAGGTGGATTACTTGTGCATAATGGGTCTACATCCTACCTTGTAGTAATCGCGATCCCATCTTACTTCAATTGAAGGAATATATACATAAGTAGAAAGCAATGGAATTCGTCAAAGAGGAAGATGGAGTATTGAGATACAAAAGCATACTGTGTGTTCCATATGTTGATGGTATTCTAGAAAGGATTATGTCAAAGCCCATAACTCTAAGTATTCAATTCATCTAGGGTCTACTAAAATGTACTATGACTTAAGAGAGATTTATTAGTGGAGTGGGAAGAGAGACACTGCAGACTTCGTTTCTAAGTGCTCGAACTGCAAACAAGTAAACGTTGAGCACTAAAGGCCATTCAGAGTAGCCCAATATTTTGAAATTCTAGAATGAAAGTGGGAGATAATAAATATGTATTTCATCATAGGCTTACCTAGGTCTCGTAGATAGCATGATTCTACCTTGGCGATTCTTGATAGGATGACTAAATCAGTCCACTTTTTGGCGGTAAAGACTACTAACACGACAGAGGACTATGCTTGATTGTATATTCAAGGGATTGTTAGATTGCATAGACATTGTTTGTCCATCGTATCAGATAGAGGAGCTCAATTTACTGCCTAAATTTGGAAGTCCATTAAAAAAGGCATAGGATCAAAAGTGAATTTTAGTACTGCTTTCATCCTCAGACTTATAGTCAGGTAGATTGGACGATACTTACTTTGGAGGATATGGTGAGGACATGTGTCATTTACTTCGAAGGTAACTGATATGGCCGCTTGCCTCTGATTAAGTTTGTCCACAAGAACAATTTGCATTCAAGCATTTCGATGGCTCCTTATGAGGCCCTCTATTGTAGAAGATTTAGATCACCAATTGGATGGTTCGAGGTAGGTGAAGCAGGGTCGATTGGGCCAAACTTGGTACGCTGGGCTATGGAGAAGGTAAAGATTATCCAAGAGAGATTAAGAATAGTAAAGAGTCACCACAAGTCCTAGACTGATGTTAAGAGAAGGGACCTAAACTTCGAATTGAGCGATTGTGTGTACTTGAAAATGTCACCTACGAATGGTGCAATGAGATTTAGGAAGAAACGAAAGTTGAGTTTTCGATACAGTGGTCTATACCAAATTGTGAAGAGAGTGGGAAACATAGCTTATGAGTTGAAGCTAAAATAAGAGCTGGTAGCCATCCATTCGTTCTTTCATATTTCTATGTTTAATATGTGTTTGGGAGATCTGTCCCTAGTTGCCTATCAAAAGAATTGGAGTGAAGGATAATTTGAGTTATGAATAGATCCTAGTCTAAATCCTTGATTGTCAAGTTCACAAAAATGAGAACTAAAGAGGTTGCATCTCTAAAGATGTTGTGGAGATGTCAATCCTTTGAACAGGTTACATGGAAAGCCAAAGAGGATATGAATGCTACATACCCTCACCTATTTGTGCCTCCTTACGATTGAATTGATGGTAATGATTCATTTCTGTTCTTTGAGTTACTTTTCCATAGTTGAATTGAGTTCTTATCTCTGAGTTGCTGCTCTTCCCCGAGTCCATGAGTATTTGAGTATGCATGTCTTTAATTGCATTCATGCCTAATTTTGATGATGTTAGATGTAGTCTTAAAATTCTAAATACTGAATTGAGGTTGACTCGGGGAGTTTGAGTATTCGAGTATCAAAGTGTATAAATTCCTGCTTGATAGGTCTCCTAGTTGCTCATCATTCGAGGATGAATGATTCTAAGGGGGAGATATTGTGACACCCCGTAACTCTATTCTTACGTGTACCTATATTTCAAGTCTCATTCCTGTATGCATAAAGCGTATTAGAGTTAAAAGAGACCTCTACTATTTATTTGAGTTCAAAACCTTCCCATGAATTGACTTTCTAGTATTAGATTATCAATGGTCTACTTTAAATTATCATAACTCCTAGCACACAGGTAACTAGACACCCTATGACCTACCAAATGAAAGGACTTTGAATTAGCATTCCAACACAACTGATTTCACCTTATTTAGTATTCTGAGACAAAAGTTTTGGTCGTTTTACTGAAAACTGCCAGATGCAAAGTTGTTCTAAGAAACCACAATACGGGCCATGATTAAGGTATGACCCATCTTCTAAGTTATGGAAAATTTTCCTAAAAATCCAATTTTTGGTTCCAGACTTTACGGGTCCATCTACAGGTCGTAGAGACTTCCATAGGCCATAGATTGGGCTCGTGGAAGTTATCCAGGACTCCAAAATGCACCTAAAATTTTACAGAAGGGTCCTTATGGGCCATATGTGGCGCCATAGATGACTTTCGATAGCTTTTTAAGAAATGTCATTTTGGTCTTTTTCTATCCTTTCAAAGCCTAAAACTGATGTTTATACACCTAAATAAACCCTAAGCATATCAGTTCATCCTTTTTACGCTAAAAACACTCTATAAAACGTACAGTAAGGGTTCAAGAGGGAAAAAGGCTAGGGTTTGAAACAAAAATTTGAAAATTCTTCCAAGGTGTTCAAAACTTCAAGGTATCTAAGGCTAACCAAAACATGGATTTTATTCTTCCATGTGCCCCCTAACCAGAATTATTGGAGTTGTGAAGTAATTGAGGCTTCCATAGATGTTTCTTGAAGGTTTTTCTTAAATTCTCATGTATTTCTATAAAATTTTACATGGATTACTATTTTATGAGTTAAGTCACTGAATTTGATGATTTTACTTTTCTACACGAACCTTAGCATGAATTCTTGATATTTTCATATATTTTACTTAAATGGGTATGTATGAGTCTAGTTTGATCTAAAGAGTCTATGAAATCCCTAAATTCTTTAATTCTACATTTGTTCTCCTAAATCTATGCATTAGAATGATGCTTCATAATGTCTCTAAGAGTCAGGAGCAGAACATTAAAAGAATGTAACCAAAGAGATGATAGTTGATATGATGAGTTGATCTGACAATTGTCCAATGAAACTACGTGAATGATTTAACCATAAGGTTGACGTCTAATGAACATATTGAGTCTTGGGAGGAGTATTGAGCACCGAATCTTGTAAGAGTAAGTCCTACTTGAACTTAATAACTACGTAGCAAGCGTAGGAGAGTATTGAATTGTAAAATCGAATGTTTCCTATTGTCCCAAAAAGAGTACTTGATTTAATTGATTTTGGATCTACTGATACTTTGTGATATACCCTGTAAAGCTATTGGATGGATGTGGAAACAACATCGCTTCGTTGTATCATTATTAACTCATTGGTGATGGTTGTCGGTTGGAGAAACTCCGAAATAGGCCTTGCTAGTACTCTTAGTGGATGGACATAGATGATAGATGAGTAGTCATTGTCTAAATTACATTCTTACATTAGACGCTTGACCTGATGATTGAGTTTCCTACTTATTGAATTGAGCTATTTGAGTTGATTTTATTCTTCCATTACATATTTCTTTCTGCCATTTTACATATTCGTACATTCCATGTACTGACACTTATTTAGGCCTGCATCTTTTCATGAGGTAGAGGAAGGTACTAGAAGTCATCAACATGTGCCCTGTTGAGGACTTAATTGTTGTCAGCTGATGGTGAGTCCTCCCCTACTTTTGGAGGATATCATGTTTTTCCGTCTAGCTTTGAGTTTTAGCCTTTTATTTTATTTTAAGGTTGCCATGGGTCTGTCATTGGCACCACTTAGCCAGATGATTTAGAGACTCCATAGACTAGACTATTGAGATATGATTAGATTATGTTTTGACTAGTTTCTTTCATACTAGTCTTACCCAGTTGATGGATAGATTGTTTGGTCTTTGCCCTTTATTTATCAATTTGTCATTTCTTTCTTTAAGTACTTTTATTCTTTGATGTCATTTGTTATTAAAATGTGACTGAATGAATGTGATGAGGTAGAGTGGTTTTCTTGGGGGCTTGCGATAGTCTCCAAGTATCGGCCACATAAAGGGTACCCTCCTGGGGCATGACAACTAATAAGTCTCGTGAGGACTCTTATCAATCCATCACAATAAAGCCTTTCAGCTATCAACCATCCAATTAGTTTCCAATCACATCTTTCCAGAAAAGTTTACACAATTATTAAGAGGGCTATCAATTTAAACCAATCATTTGAGTTCGATTATGAAGACACTCAGGGCCATGAAGTTCTATCAACTTCATCATCATGCTCAATCACAATCACAATCATACTGTCAAGGCTTTAGACTTAATCCTTAGGTTTACTCATACAATTCTTTTACTGAATATTATCAAGCATTTATGAAATAATTTATGTAAGAACACTTGTTCAGTAAATCTAGTTCATGATGGTCTTCAAGCATGTAAAAATACATACAACATATAGTTTATAAGAAAACCTTCAAAGAACTTGCAGGTAGACTCAATACATTCACAATTTTATATTACAATAAATGGGGCACATAGATGAACAATTTCATTTTTTATTTTAGCCTTACATACCAGGGATGAAGAATGAAAATAAATCTTTCAAGGATTGGCTTGAATCCCTTGACCCTAACCCTTTTCTCATCTTCTTTGCTCAAAGTTTTCCCTTAGTTAGAATGTAATAATAACTTAAGAGTACGTTGAGGAACCCTTTTTAGGTGAAAAATGACCTATATTAGTAATGAGTTAAGTTTAGGGGGGTAGAGAAAAGTATAGAATGCTCCTTGAAAAACTAAAAATTTCAAATTACTGTGAAATAGGCCTATGAACCAGGTCCACATTGTAGACTTGTTCCCTCCAAGTTCATATTTCTCTGAAAATGTTTTGATAGATTTTCTAATTCTATAAAAAATAATAAAACCAAATTAAGTATAGATCTACGATAGGTCCACGACAGGGGGCATCGCGTAACTTGTTGGAATTTGTGCTTTTTCTCTAAAAAATTATCTTTTGATCTGGTTACTCGAAAATTCATCCAAGACCACTAGTCCATATAATTTTTTATACTGATAGTGATTCCAACCTCATATTTCCCAAAAAGGTTTGGGATGATGCGTTATGTGAGAGCTCTCTCATCTAGGCATATTTTAGTAATTTTATCGTGTCTAAAACCATGATTAATTGATTTTTACTTTAGCTTAGCAAGGTATTGAATTGACCGGCAACACATCGGTTTTTTGTATAATCACCAACTCATAAGTGGTCATTGTTAGATAAAACAAACTTTCATCTAGGTCTTGATAGAATGCTAATTGTATTGTATATGATTGTGTCTCTATTTAAACCTTACTCTTGCTTTAGACTTATAACATCTTGACCAAGTTCCTCATTTTCTTTATTTGACTTATCTAGGTTGACTGTATTCTACCTTGATACATATTTTATTATGCTATTTTACATACTTGTACACTTTATGTACTGATATTCATTTGGACCTAAATCATTCTATGATTCACAGACATGTATTAAAGATCATCAACAAGCACTTCATTTAGGATCTATTCGCATTCAGTTGATTGGTGAGACCTTCTAGCTTTAGAAGGATTCCCACATTGTTATCATCTAACATTCTAATTTTGATTTTTTCTTCATTATGATTTGGGGTTACCCATGAACATGTCATTGTCACCATTTAGATAGATGCTTAGAGGCTTGATAGACTAGATTGTCGAGTTGTGATTGAATGTTATTTTTGACTAGCTTCGTTCATACTAGTTATAGCCCAAAGTTCAAGAGTCATAGGGAATCTTTGAAGTCATGACTAGTAAATTCTTATTTATGGGTGTGTTGTGCACCACAGTCTATATGCAAGAGGCTATGAAACATTAGGAATGGTTACACTTCTTTCATATCTAATTCCTGCTATAGAGTTAAACTCTATGAAAACACTTTTTGAATTCATGCATTAATATTTTGATTTCAGTCCATGCCTGAAGAGGAACTGCTAGAGTAAGAGGATGTCTTGCCAAAAAAAATGTTAAACAGATTGAACTTCTAATCCCTGTGAGCAGCCACCATAAGCTAGTGTAGTAACGCTATACTTCATTGAGCCATCCAGATGTTCACATAAGCTTTGATAGCACCTGCTGGTAGTCAGGGAGCAGTCAGACAGGATGCGCAGAATATATCGAGATTTCGTGAGTTTCTGAGGATGAACATACCTAAGTCACAGGGTATACAACCAATGTATATCAAAAACAACTACATTGATGAGAATTAGAAAGTTTTTTATGTCATTCATGTAGGGAATATTGATAGGGATGAGTTGGATGCCTACTATCTCAAAGGTGTGTCCAGACTATGGCTGAACTAGTGGAGGAAGAATAAAGGAGAGGTGCACCAATTCTTACTTGGGTAGTGTTTGAGTGTTTTAGGAAGCTCTCTTGGGGTACTTCTTCCTAAGGGAGCAAAGAGAGGCAAAGGTAAGAGAGTTATTAGACCTTAAATAAGCTTTTATGTCTATGCAAGAGTATGAACTTAAGTTCACCCAACTACCTCGCTATGCTTTGAAGATGTTTACAGATGTGAGAGGAAGAATAGGTTTGTAGTTGATCGGCTAAACATGGGACTGAAGAAGGAAAGGATGGGATCTATAATTGTGAATGATATGGATATTGGAAGATTGATGAATTATGTATAACAAATATATGATGAGAGACAGTAGGATAAGGAAGAGTACAGGAATTAGAAAGCAAAAGACATCCATCCCAGAGGTTGGGAATAAAAGGAATTGGAACGGTAACAGATTTCAGTAATGGCCAACACCATGATCTGCTAGTGCACATGTAAATAGAATAAGAAAAGAACAGAGGTCCCAGAACATCATAGGATAGATTTCTCAATCACAAGCTATCATGGCTCAAAATTCACTAGGTAAGCCGCTATGTCGAAAGTGTGCAAACTTCAATTAGGAGAATGTCCTGAGGAAGGTAATATATGCTACAAGTGTGGTAAAATGGGTCACTATTCGAGAGATTGTCAAATGTAGACTAACAAGGCTTATTTGTCTATACCAACACCATCAATTAGAGGAAATTGGTGGGGTGTTAATTTTAGCGTGAGCAGATTTACAAAATGATTAAATGCCATAGGTAGTTACCAATATGAGAAAACTCCCAGAATGTTGTGACAAGTATGATTCGAGCCTTTACTTTGATTATTATGTTTTGATAGATCCAAGTGCAACTTTATCATATGTGTCTCCTTATGTAGCTAGTAGATTTGATAGAACTCCTATGAGTATTCTTAAACCTTTCAACATGTCTACTCTTGTTGATGAGTCTATCTTAGCTTAAAGCGTCCACAGAGATTGTACTATGTTTAGCTATCATAGAGATACCATGATCGACTTAGTGTCATGACTTAAGCCTAGGGCCTAGATGTGACGGCGAATGGGGAAACCAAAGGAACCCCAAACAAGCCTCATAGCATATCATTACACATTCTTGGTCGCGGAACAATTAAATGACATTAGAATAATTGAAAAGGGGATTAAAGGAGAACTTGTCATAACATAGAGTCAAGAGACAATAGAATCAACTCATGGCATAAATACATAGCTTTGTCCAACAACACCTCTACT
>JAPFFP010042002.1:0-14578 GCA_026153255.1 Solanum medicagineum | reverse complement strand
TTTAATATGGAATTGGTTTCAAGGCAAGTATGACTATGACATGACTATGGTTACTATGATATGGCTTTAAGAACTCAAGGGTGATTTTGCCACCATCACGTGCAAGTTATGAATGAGATATTCCTATGCTTGTGATCATATTTTGAATGACGACTTGGCTTTTAAAGCCCAACTGTGCATCATGATGATTTGAAATGACTTCTAATCCTATGACAAGCATGTTTGTGCGTGTGTGTGTTTATACTAGTTCTTATGTACATCTGTTGCACATGTATTACTGATTATAATAATTTTTCTATGCATATATATAAGAAAAATAGTTGATTGAGTTATTATTTAAAGATCTAAATATATACAAAGCTAACTTTGTAGCGCAATGTAAAGAGCTTTATGAATAAAGCCAAAAAACATACTTGCTATCAAACTGTCTTTCGATTTCGATAATGACATTATCAGTTAAACTTAGTAAATGTCCCTTCTTAATATTTTGATTACTCAAATAGATAAAATTGAAACTGAAAACAATACTTTTATTATTATTATCTTCTCTATGTTCTTCAATCATAACCATATCAATTATACCGAGACATTATTATCTTTTTATGGTTGATTACTCTTGTTTAATTATTCAAGTCTCATTTTTACTATGCCAATATGTGCGCCCTAGCAAGAAGGAGATAACAAGAAGTTTAAATAAGTCATATGAAACATCTTTCAAAAGAATTTTTTTCGCACAAAAATATAAAATAGAATTTAATAGACACTTTTTTTAACATAGTTTTGAATCTATGTGGTTTGGAAAAAAAAGATTAAAAGCACATAAAACAAAATATCAATGCTAATTAAGAAGGAAGAGATTCTAACTTGATAACAATAAATAGTAAGAAATATAAAACATAAATATATATATATATATATTTCTGTGTATATATGCATAAATGTGTTTTTCTTTTAGAAAGTATAAGAAATTGAGATGTGGGAGACACTATCACTTGTCATACATCAACACCATATTTAATCCTTATTTGACATTATTCTAGAATAAGTGCATGAGTTGAGTAGATGCAAGTTTTTGAATATCCTAATAAATACACTATTAGGATATTAACAATCAATCAACATCAATAACAGATCAGATGAAATTGAAACAGGTAGAAAAATATGAAACATCAATCAACATCAAGGATATTAACAAACCAACATGTCAAATGTCTATCTATAGCAAGAATAAAGAGTAGACAAGTGACCCATCAAACCTCATCAATCAAATCAGACTCATCTTAGAGGGACTCATCTCGACTCATTTCATCTCATGTTATCTCAACTCGGAGTACTCAGTTTGGGAACTTTTTGGGAGTTTCTCTTATCCAACAACAATCATTTATGAGCCAGTGATTGTATAACAATCTTGCTGATGTTGCCACAACCATTTCGTACTTTCCAGGTAGGGAACGAATCGAAATCCTAATAGATAGGTCCAAATGGAGACAGCAATCTATAAGTCCTCTATTGATTTCAGGGACTTCTAATCAGAGAAAATGTCATCATAATGTGATGTGATGGTCCTAATTCTCACCTACACTTGGCTACGTAGTTTAACGAGGTGAGTTAGATTAACTTCTACTCTTTCGGTGCTCAATTCTCTTCCCATAACTCAATGCTCATAAGATAATCAGTCCAATCAATCTAATCAAATCATCTCAATCAACTCATCTCAAATCAGCCTCGAGGAGGCACTATCATTCAATTAGTCTCACAGAGACTCTAATCATTTCATCAGTCAACATCTTAATCAATGGCTTAAGGCTTAGAACAATAATTAGGGAACAATCAAATAAACAATCATTAGAGTTCATTTACGGAGACTCATGGGACTATCAAGTTCTATAAATTTGTCATTACTCTCCTATCTCAATCACAATCTCTATCAACAATCTCAATCAATGCTCTAGACTCAATTCCTATCTTCTTTCATGCATGCCTTTAATAATTAACATATAGGGTCATATAATATCTCATGAAAAACATTACACTCAAGAAAATAAGTTCATGATGAACATCAACATAAGAAAATACATGTAATAAATATAATTTTCAAGAGAACACATCAAGAATCATATATGTAGACCTATGAACTATCATCACTCTACTATGATCATTTATGGGGCACATGAGAGAACAATCACATGATTTTAGTTTGGTGTTACATACCTAGGATGAAGCTATCAACAATCAACTCCAAGAATCCTCTTGGATTCTTCAATCTTAAGTTCTTCTTTCTTCTCTCGCAAGCCCTAACTTTTCAATGAATTAAAAAGGAATTAGAATGGGGTTTTAGACTTATTTACGCATCAAAATGACCTAATCTGATCATGTTTTGAGTTTAGGAGGGGTCAAAAATTGACCGAAATGCCCGTCAAAATAGAAGAAAAAGTTTTACTTCAGAATAGCCCGGTCCACAACAAGGAGGGGGTGCGCGGTAATGTATTTTTTTCAAAAATTTTCTGAACGAATTTTCCTATTTTCGTAAAAAAAAAACTAAAAAAATATGTGTAGGTCTGTGTCCCAGGCGCGTCACGCCATGGGCGCACACCAACACTAGAATTATCTCGGATAAAAAATTATTTTTCAATCTAATGGCTCTAATGTCATGCCCTGAGCCTACACCCTGGATATGGCTAGCACTCAAAAACCATTGCTAGTTCCCAAGCGAACCACTTAGCGCAATTCACTTATACAATTAGCGAAAGATTTAATAAAACAAAAGAAAGTACTCAAGTGGGCATGCAAATTCTCATGTAAAATAAATTTATATCTTGTATTAAAATAACTAAATGTTTCAATTGATACAAATAATAATAGTATTTCAAAATGGACTCTGAAAGTATGACAGACCTACTATTCTCTATCTAACTCAGTCTATGAAGCCTCTATCAACTCATAAGGAGGTGAAAAAACATGTTCAAGGCTACCTCAAGACAATAAAAAAAAGAATGAACTACAATAAAAGGGTACCTCTGAAAGTAAGGAGGTCTCACCACTGTCTACGATTGAATAGATCTTCAACGAAGTGCTTGCTGGGGATCTCTAAAATCTGTACCTGCATCATAAAATGATGTAGCACCGAGTGGCGTCAGTACGTGAATTGTACGGTATGTAAGATAGCCAAAAAGTATTAATAATATGATACTCACTTTAAAATTGAACTTTGAGATAGCTTATTTGACAAAAGTATGTCACGCAAGTAAAATATATAATTTTTGAACTTTTTTAAAACTGCAGCTTAATGTAAAGAAATACTGACTTTAATGCATTAATGAACACCACTCAATATATAAGAATTATGATACTCAAATGCTTAGCCCTACAAATAGCTCAACTCAATTAAATATACAACATAATAAAAAGAAATAACTTAATAAAGAAATAATAAATCTCAGTGTGTAAAATAATAAACTTTACTTCTTGGAGAGTTTCTCTAACCGACAACCATCACTACGAGCTTCATGATGATACAGTGTCTTGCCCACGCTGCCATAGCCATCTCATACCTTGCCGGGGTAAGGAACGAAAACTAGGGGAGTGGATCCATCCCAAAACTGGGTCATCTCAGTGGTGAGAAAGGAGTTGCACCTTGACACAATCCTATCCTATGTTGGCTACGTAGTTTATGAGTTCAAGCTATTATTAATTTCACTCATATCAGTACTCAATACTAATCCCAAAATTATCAATTATGTGCTCATACTTAAAATAATATTCTTTCTCAAAGTAATGTGTTCTTCTCTTTGGAACTTAGCCCAGTTTAACATCCCCTTAACTTTTCTCAAAACTATCTAAAATCATAGGCTTCATGCTTTACTATTGATAAAATACTTCTATTAAAACTTTTCTTGAGTTTAAAGTAAGATATCAAGATTCATAGATTTTTGTAGTAACTTTGGGGTTTAACTAGTTTAACAATTAAACGTAGTATCTCAATTTAAGACCCCAATTTAGTAGAAGATTTTAGTAAATCTCATGCTTTTCTTCAAAAACTCATTAAATCATGCATCATTTCAGCAAAACATATTCCCCAACATGTAACTCTTTGTACTCAATAAAATACATATATAATATTAGATTAAAGTACTCTTTTATCAATGCATAGAAAAGTCATCATCTTTACTAGAACATGTAAAACCTTTATTCAAAATACTTGTTTAATGCATGAAAAATCATCAATTTCAATATTAAATAATGTATAGGAAAGTCATGATCAACTTCTTTATGGTTCATGGTAAAGTATCCACGAACAAAAATTCTAACAATATAATATATAATAATAATTATAATATCAATGCATAAACTCAATGTAAGAGGAGTTAACTCATTTAGAATTAAAGAATTAGGGTAAAACTCTATTTGAACTCAATTATGGAGAATAAACATGTGGGGCGCTTGGATGAACTCACTCCAACCCTATGAGCAATCTTACATACCTGAAAAGTTAATATTACCATTGAAATTTGACAAGTACTAGTTTGCTTGGAGAAAATCCTCGATCTTGGTAGTTCTTTTAAAGTGAAAGAACTTGGAAGGATGTTGGTTGAAGGAAATCTCTTTGATTATTGAGTTCTTGACTTAGAATCTTTAGAGTTCTTGATGAAAAACCCTAATTCTTGAAAATGAAGATTCAAGAAATCCTTTCTTGGGATTCTTAAATTCATTTTCTTGAAACCCTAGGTCTTGATTTAAGATCCTATTAAAGGTTTATGAATAGATGAAGAGATTCGGGTTGGGTAGATTAAAATTTATGATGAATAACTTACCTTGAGGAGGAATCTTGTAAGGTAATCCTAACTGATGACTTTGTTGATGATTCTAGAGCGTTTATGTTTAGGAATGAAGGAGAGGGTCTTTTAATTATGAAAACTAATGTTTTATGCGTTTTGGGACCTTAAATAGACCCCAATGTTTTTAGGATAAAAATACCCTCAAAATAAAAAGTAAAAACAACATCATAGCTTATCCAGTAAGGGTCCACGTTAGGTCTGCAATGCGCTTCGGGCGCGGACCTTTAGACAGCTCTGCACTCCCTCACTAAAATAGCCATAAGTTTCTAATCTGAACTCTGGTTAAGGCGAAATTGGATGCGTTGGAAAGCTAATTCAATTATATTTGATTTGATTTATTATGGGTCATGTAGTTCACTATACTTTAGAAGATATGGTCATTTGAAGTTGACCCTTCTATCAACTCATACGAAAACTTAGTTGCTAGAAATTCTTTGGACTTGGCTTGATGTAAAAGATCCCTTATGACTCTTAATCACATCTAATATTCTATAAATACTTAGGAGTTCATCCTAGCATGCATATACAACCTAAAAGTCATTGGTCCATCTAAATTTTATAAAATCTTAATTAGGACTGCAACCTTATATCATTTCCAATTCTATTCTCACACTAAGAAATTGACTGTAACATCTATGTTCAATTAAGAATTATCAGTGAAAATCCTATATCATAATAAGGATGGTTCAATCTTAGCCAAAACAAGTTTGGGGTATTACATTATCTCCCCCTTGGGATAATTCGTCCTCGAATGATGAGTAAAAGTAGATGTCAAGACATGAATAATAATGCGAACTCTTCTCAAAACTGACTCAATCAATCAAACTCTCAACTCATCAACCATCACTCCTCTACTATCATCAACACTTCTATCAAGACTAAAAAGCAGGATGACTCAAATGCCTGGGAACCAAAGATCATTAGTACGATTAAATCGAGAAATCTTATTTGAGGACATTCATAATGAAGAACAATCTCGCTCCTCTATCAAAACTCACTCTAAGTCGACAAAACAATACGCAGTGTAGAACTCGGGTCATATCTCATTCAACATAGGACTAGAAACTCTTAGATCCAAGTGGTAAGATCACTTCTTATCTTAAAACTCAACATGAACAGGAATCAACATAACGTGCGTAGGACTAGACTACGGGCATGACACTCATACACCAGACAAGAACGAAATATCACTTTGATTGAAGTATAAGGACTATATGAGATGAAAAAGGATTGATATCTCATCTTAATCAGCCTATCTCTATCGAAAACTCAAGATATACTCTATTTCATCACCTTATCATCTCCCCCTTAGCTCAAAGGTTGTGTCTCTAAGTTTGCGAATCAATTCACCTTCCTAAGCAATACGTACATATCTTCCACACGGTCAGGGAATCACTATCCACAAGAATATTTTAAACTCTTTTGTTATACTACAATCGCATATATATAATAGCCTCTAACACTCTCTTAGAAAATACCACTCTTAGCTTCCTCCTGTATCTATGGAAATCTTCCTATATTTGCTACTTTTATTGGCACATAACCACTTTCCACAACTCTTATAATTTGACCTTCTTTTTACCTATAAACACTCAACTTTGGTGCTCCTATAAACTCATTTGTGTAAGACTTAGACTATTATGGAGAGCTCTTCATCATCTATACATAAGCCCCGATCGATTCATTTACTAGGGATTACAAAGAATTCTTACATCAACCTACTCCACGTTGACAACTCAAAAATACTACCTAAATTCTTATAACAGTCATAACTTAGACCTGCACATATCTTTACACAATCATGGGTACACATCTCAAGCCTCTTCTTATCTATTAAGTTATCCTCGTTTCACTAGTCTTACCTAAGGGGCACTTGTACCTGGCCTATAGCATCAATGTCCTTACAATGTATCATCTTCAAACACTATGGCAAGCCTCAGAGAGAAAATCTCTAACTAAGTCCATCACTCTTATGATACTATCTCCTCTTTCACACTACTCCTCAAAATTCAAGCTTAAGGTCTAGTACTAACACGTGCATCTATCACACACCACTCTAACATCACACCAACTTACAACTACTAGGTGAAAACGTAGGGAACATAACCCTAATAAAATCTCATAGTGAATATTCAATCAATACATCTCTTACTTACAACTCAATACACTCACCTATTCATTATACCTCCTTATGCAACTAAGCTCATAACTCAATGAACCTCATGAACTCTCACTTAAAACTCATAAGCCTAATTTAGATCTATCACATTGGAAGAACT
This sequence comes from Solanum medicagineum, assembly GCA_026153255.1. Lineage (NCBI taxonomy): Eukaryota > Viridiplantae > Streptophyta > Magnoliopsida > Solanales > Solanaceae > Solanum > Solanum medicagineum. The sequence continues at coordinate 7,464 of JAPFFP010042002.1, read as the reverse complement.
ATTTTCCCCAATTCAGCTTCTGCCCTTCACCCTCAATAGTATAAATATTATAACACATCAACATAAACTTCCTTCTAGTTTGAGTACTCTTCATCAAATTCTAACAACTCCTCTTTCTCTATACCTCATCATGAAAATCATAGGGTACTTACGAGTCTTCTATCAAACTTAGGGCAATCGACTCATTACCTTATTACTTACCTAATAGGTACATAACTCTAACTACAAGCCTCAATCAGCCATCACTCTTGCTATCTCGTCTCTTTCTTTCCATCATCATCCTTCTATCTCTAGGGTGATTCAATTACTTAGGGTTCATAAGACCTCACGTCTCACTCTTAAGTGGTAGTATTAAACTCTTTAGAGACATAAGTTTCTCTCTCGTATGTAACATCATTAGCAAGTTTGAAAAAGAGAGTCTGGGTACATCTAAAGCTAACTCAAATGCACAATTCGTATGAGTAATAGTGCACTTTTTCTAATCAATAAACTTAGCACACTAGTCATCTTCTCTCAAATCTGGTGCAGTCTTTCTACCATTCTGATTACTTTATCGCAGAGGCTCTCATCTATAAAAGTTTGAAAATTACTGTCTCTATAACCTCGTGGATAAGGCATAGTCAAAAGGTTTAGAGCAACGCATGAATCATCGTACATTTCTTAGGAATTAGCTCTATCGCACAATTTAGAATCTGAAAGAAGGGAAACTTTTCCTCAATGTCAATAGTCCCTCATTTATAGAAGTGGGACCCTCACAACCATAAATAAGTTCCTATAGACACGGCTTCATAGACACCCTACGACACTTGAACTTTGTTCTCGAATACCAAGTTTATCACGCCCCGAGGCTACACCTTGGACGTGGCCGGCACTCAGAAACCAATGCTAGTTCAGCCACTTGGCTCAATTCACTTATACAATTAGCCAAAGATTTAATAAAACAAAACAAAGTATTCAAGTGGCATGTAAATTCTCATGTAAAATAATTTTATATCTTGTATTAAAATAACTCAATGTTTCAATTGATATAAATAATAATAGTTTTTCAAAATTGACTCTAAAAGTATGACAGACTCTGCTATTCTCTATCTAACTCAATCTATGAAGCCAATATCAACTCACCAGAAGGTGTCAAAACATGTTCAAGGCTACCTCAAGACAATAAAAAAAAGAACAAACTAAAATAAAAGGGTTCCTCCGAAAGTACGGAGGTCTCACCACTGTCTGCAACTGAATAGATATTCAACGAAGTGCTTGCTAGGGATCTCTAAAATCAGTACCTGCATCATAAAATGATGCAGCGCCGCGTGGCATTAGTACATGAAATGTACGATATGTAAAATGGCTAAAAAGTATTAAGAATATGATACTCACTTTAAAACTGAACTTTGAGATAGCTTATTTGACAAAAATATGTCATGCAAATAAAACATATAATTTTTGAACTTGTTTAAAAGTGCAACTTAATATAAAGAAATACTAACTTTAATGCATTTACAAACACCACCCAATATATAAGAATTATGATATTCAAATGCTTATCTATGAAAATAGCTCAGCTCAATTAATTATGCAACATAATAAAAAGAAATACTTTAATAAAGAAAAATAAATCTCAGTGTGTAAAATAATAAAGATTACTTCTTGGAGAGTTTCTCTAACCGACAACCATCACTATGAGCTTCATGATGATACAGTGTATTGCCCACCCTGCCATAGCCGTCTCATACATTGTCGGGGTAAGGAACGAAACCTATGGGAGTGGATCCATCCCAAAACTGGTTCTTCTCAGTGGCGAGTGAGGAGTTGCACCTTGATACAATCTTATCCTACGATTGCCTACATAGTTTACGAGTTCAAGCTATTATTACTCTCACTCATATAGGTACTCAATACTACTCCCAAAATTATCAATTATAAAGAATATTCTTTCTCAAAGTATTACGTTCTTTTTTTTGGGACTTAGCCCAGCTTAACATCCCCTTAACTTTTCTCAAAACTATCTAAAATCATAGGCTTCATGCTTCACTATTAATAAAATACTTCTACTAAAACCTTTCTTGAGTTTAAAGCAAGATATCAAGATTCATAAATTTTTGTAGTAACTTTGGCGTTTAACTAGATTAACAATTAAAAGTAGTTTCTCAACTTAAGACCGTAATTTAGTAGAAGATTTTAGTAAATCTCATACCTTTCTTCAAAAACTCATTAATCCATGCATCATCTCATCAAAACATATTCCCCAACATGTAACTCTTTGTCCTCAATAAAATACATATATAATATTAGATTAAAGTACACTTTTATCAATGCATAGAAAAGTCATCATCTTTATTAGAACATGTTAAACCTTTATTCAAAATATTTATTTAATGCATGAAAAATCATCAATCTCAATATTAAAGAATGTATAGGAAAGTCATGATCAACTTCTTTATGGTTCATGGGAAAGTATCCACGAATGAAAATTCCAAAAATATAATATATAATAATAATAACTCATTTAGACTTGAAGAATTAGGGTAAAACTTTATTTGAACTCAATTATGGAGAATAAACATGCAGGGCGTGTGGATGAACTCAGTCCAATGCTATGGGCAGCCTTACTTACCTGAAAAGTTAATATTACTATCAAAATTTGACGAGTACTAGCTTGCTTGGAGAAAAACCTCGATCTTGGTGGTTCTTTTAAAGTGAAAGAACTTGAAAGGACGTTGGTTGAAGGAAATCTGTGTGATTATTGAATTCTTGACTTAGAATCTTTAGAGTTCTTGATGAAGAACACTAATTCTTGAAAAAGAAGAATTAAAAAAATCCTTTCTTGGGATTCTTGAATTCATTTTCTTGAAACCCTAGGTCATGATTTAAAATGCTATTAAAGATTCATGAATAGATGAAGAAATTAGGGTAGGGTAGATTGAAATTTATGAAGAATTACTTACCTTGAGAAGGAATCTTGAAAGCTAATGCTTGATGACTTTCTTGATGATTCTTGAGCGTTTCTGTTTAGGAATGAAGGAGAGGGATCTTAATTATGAAATCAGACGTTTTATGCGTTTTGGAACCTTAAATAGACCCCCAAAGGTTTTAGGTTAAAATTACTCTTAAAATAGAAAGAAAAGCCATTATAGTTTATCCAGTAAGGGTCCACATCAGGTCCGCAACGTGCTCCAACCGCGGACCTTCAGACAGCTCTGTACTACCTCACTAAAATGGTTATAACTTTATACTCCGAACTCTTATTAAGGCAAAATTAGATTTGTTGGAAAGCTAATTCAATTAGATTCAATATGATATATTATGGGTCACATAATTCATTAAAGTTTAGGAGATATGGTCATTTAAAGTTGACCCTTCTATCAACACATACGAAAACTTAATTACTAGAAATTCTTTGGACTTGGCTTGATGTAAAAGATCCCATATTGACTCTAAATCACATCTAATATACTTTAAATACTTAGGAGTTCATCATAGTATGTATATAAAACCTAAAAGCCCTTGGTCCATCTAATTTTTATAAAATCTTACATTAGGACTACAACCTTATATCATTTCCAATTCTATTCTCACACTAAGATATTGACTTTAACATCTATGCTCAATTAAGAATTATCAATTAAAAATCCTATATCGTATTAAGGATGGATCAATCTTATCCAAAAAAAATTTTGGGGTGTTACATCTAAAATTCGACCAAGACCATTTTTCTGCTTAATTTTTCATGTTGATTGCATATCTGATCTCGAATTCACAGACGGAGCATGGAAAGACGTGTTATGCGCACATCTCTATCCTAGGAGTATTTTGGTAATTTTACTGGTGGTACAAAATCCATCGTTATACAAGTCTAGGTGTCTATCTACAATCAAAGTCCTAAATACTCTCCAAGCCCCATCTTCAAGGATTCAAGCTAAGATTAAATTGGGGTTTGAAATTCAAGATAAATTCATCTCAAACTCCTTAGTATAAGCAAGGTATATGTCGATTTATCCTTGGGTTCAATCCAACCATGGAGCCCAAAATCTCTTTCATCTATTTCATGACTTTAAAGAATAATTCAAGTATGGATTTCATGATTCGACTTCGAATTGATAGAATTTTGATATGAGTTGTACTCAAATGATGATATAAACATGAATTAAGTCTTCTCCTATTGAATTACATAGATTTCATGAGGTTTGAACTTTCATGTCTCTTTTAACTATGAATTCATGCATGGGTAATTTCAAGTATGATTCAAATGTTTATTTCTTCGAGGATTATACATGTTTCCACCTTATTACCATGCTTAAAGTATGAATTTCATGTGTACGTGCTTTATTCTCACTTCTCATCTCATAAGCATGCATGAACGAGGTTTTTCATGAGGTTTTGATATGGAATTAGTACAAGTTATGATTATGAACATGTTTTCAAGGCAAATATGACTATGACATTACTATGATTTCTATGATATGGCTTTAAGCACTCAAGGGTGATTATGCACCATCATGTACAAGTTATGAATGAGTTATTCCTATGCATGTGATCATGTTTTGAATTATGACTTGGATTAAAAGTATGCATGATGATGATTTGAAATGACTTATGATCATATGACAAGCATGTTTTATTTGTGTGTCTATATATATATATATATATATATGCTAGTTCTTCTGCACGTCTATTGCACGTGTATTCCTGATTATAATAATTTTTCTATGCACATATATAAGAAAAATATTTGATTGAGTTATTATTTGAAGGTTTAAATATATACAGAGCTAACATTGTAGTGCAACCTAAAGAGCTTTATGAATAAAGTCAAAAAACGTAGTTGCTATCAAACTGTCTTTTGATTTTGACAATGACATTATCAGTTAAACTTAGTAAATGTCCCTTCTTAATATTTTGATTACTCAAATAGATGAAATTGAAACTGAAAACAATACTTTTATTATTATTATCTTCTCTATGTTCTTCAATCATAACCATATCAATTATACCGAGACATTATTATCTTTTTATGGTTAATTACTCTTGTTTAATTATTCAAGTCTCATTTTTACTATGCCAATATGTGCGCCCTAGCAAGGAGATAACAAGAAGTTTAAATAAGTCATATGAAATATCTTTCAAAATAATCTTTTTCCCCACAAAAATATAAAATAGAATTCCATAGACACTTTCTTTTGACATAGTTTAATTTAATTTATTTGTTTTGTAAAAAAAGATTAAAAACACACAAATAAAATATCAGTGCTAATTAAGAAGAGAAGAGATTCTAACTTGATAACAATAAATAGTAAGCAATATAAAATATAGATACATATATATTTTTGTGTATATATGCATAAATGTATTTTTCTTTTACAAAGTATAAGAAATTGAAATATGGGAGACACTACCACTTGTCATATATCAACATTGTATTTGACATTATTAGAGGATAATTGCATAACTTGAGTAGATGCAAGTTTTTGAATATCCTGATAAATACTCTATGAGACACTATCACTTGTCATATATCAACACAGTATTTGACACTATTAGAGGATAATTGCATGAGTTGAGTAGATGCAAATTTTTGATATCCTAATAAATACACTATCCACTCACTTATCAAATTTAAACTAATTTTACAACCCTATTTAAAAAATATCTTTTTAAGCTTTTAAATTTATTTCATTCCCATCAACTAATATTCGGAAACATAACAAAGAGTGATTTTACGCTTTGTTCAATGACTATTATGACAAAATATTAAAAGACTAAGGAAAAAAAAAGAGAACTAGTATAGTAACTTGTGTCGTCTCTCATTGTTGATGTTGTTAAAAAACCAAAGAATAAGGAAAAAGGAAGCATATAAAACATCACATTATTTATGTCAAGTGAAAAGCTAAAAAGTGAACCAAAATGGGTAAGTTAAGAAAAATTTGATTTTATTCCTCAATTAATGACCAACGTAAAAGAACGGACTACTTTTTTTGTCGAAATATCAAACATGCAAAGATGATACTTATAGTTCATTAGCAAAATTATCATGTGCGATTTGGCCTATACATGAGAATAAGTTGCTTAAACTCCTTTCATATATAAGGGCGTAAATGGAAAATCTTAGTAATTCAATTCATTGGATATATGAACTTTTATATTTGTCATGAGAATTCGATTTTTCATTTTATACTTCTCCACCCCTACAACCATTTTAAATAAAATAAAAGTAAATAAGGAAAAAATTCAAGGAATAGACAAAAGAAGATAAACTTATCTTAGCTTTTACTGGAAAAGTATAAATAACAAACAACGGATTGAAGACTTGAAATTGGTAAGAAAAATCAATTTTTCTGAAAACGATATTTGATCCTTTAATTCCTCTGCAACATTGTTATGGGATTATAAGAAAATAATTTTAAAGGATGTGAGAAACTTATAAATTTCTACATTAAGCTAATAATGAAGAAATTCTATCAGAGAGTAAAAACTATGAAACTTGTCATGACCCCAGCCTAGTGGCTAGACGTGACACGGCGAATGGAGAATCCGGAGGAACCCAAACAAACCTCTTAACTTGTCATTTCATATCATTGATCGCGGAAGCATATAAACAACATAAAAGAGTACAAATAGAGGCAGTGAGAATAGGGGAAAAGCTTGCATAACATCATAATCAAGATATAAGAGTCAAGCTCGCATTATAGATACATACCATGTCCAACAAACACCTCTAATACATAGATAAGAGTAAGGGCTAAGACAAAGCAACCGGGCTCACCCTCATAGTCAAAATAGAACATAAGGAAGAATGTCTCAATACGTAATAAGAGCAACATAGACTAAGGTCCCCGAAGTGGAGGACTCACCAACTAGCTTGAATAGTATCTAACTAGCTATGTGGACGAGGATGATCAACTTGGGCACCAGTTCCTAATCATAATCAAAATGCATAACAATAGGCAATGGACATCATATTACAATACGGCATGTATGATCAATGCATAAGTAAAACGTGCTTAAGTAACTCATGCTTATATAGGGTGTCATATGTGTAGAAGAGACCAAGCTAGCTTTTCAAGGTACAAACCCCTTGGTGGTTGATGATGGATTCACCCCATCACCCTGGCGGTGTGGTACAAACCTCTCACATTGATGATGATAATCACACCTTATCACCACGGTGGCGAAGTACAAACCCCTCACATGGTTGATGAGTACAAAACCCCACCTTGTTTACCCGGGCTCTTGTCCCCCCGGATTTGGTATGGTCTAATGCAACACTTTATATAGAGTATATCATATACATAAGCTCATTTATCATCATATAGTCAATTATATCATATCTCATGCTTTGTACCTTCAACTCCTCAAGAAACCACATCTGGACATTTTATCAAATACTTAGAGGGTGTGTAATACTAGTATAAAACAATGAAATATAGAGATGAAATCATGCAAGAAAATCCATTGTAAAACCATCAATCA
>JAPFFP010042001.1:0-14579 GCA_026153255.1 Solanum medicagineum | reverse complement strand
GAATAGCATAGGAATTCCCAAAATTCCAATAGAATTAACTGAATTTATGAAAACACCTTTAATGAATCGGAGTAAAAATTTACCGGAAGTCGTTTGACTGGAGAGTAAACTGTCCATGTGGAATTATATGGTCCGTGAACTTGCCTGTGAACCCACACTTAGAAAAATTTCTGGAAGTTGGAACTTGACTTCAACACTTAGAAAAAAACAATAAGCAAGGTTCACCTATACAGAAGGCACCACGAGTCATGTTGGACTCCACAGTCCGTATGGAGTGCCCGTGAAGCAAGACTTAGGCAAAAATGTTGATTGAAGGAGAGTCCACGCCTGGCTACATGGCTAGTGAAGCTTCCCATGGTCCGTGAGAAGGGTCATGGCACCATACTTAACCAAAATTCTCCCTCCTATGCCAGCCTTGTCTCACACACCAACCATATGGCCAGCCACACGACTCGTGCCACTTGTCTTGCCCTATCACTTAGACCAAAAATGGTCATTCCAGGCCCCAATTTACTCCCACGGGTCGTGAGAAGCCTCACTGCCCGTGTAGGTGCCCGTGTGGCAACACTGCATAGGAGGGTCTAATAAAAATGGTCATAACTCCTTCATCCAAACTCGAAATGAGGTGAAACCAAGTGGGATGGAAACGTAACTCAAAGGTCTTCAATTTGGTAGGTCGTGGGCTCCCTGGTACCTTTTTTCTAAGAGATATTCCCCTTTACAGTTGACCCTTCTATCGGTACATGTGAAAAAAAAACTTAACCAATGAAATTCCTTTGAACTTGACGTGATGTAGGAGACCCATGATGGCCTCGAAAAACATAAATATACTTGAAGTGAAGTCTTGAAAGTGAACATAGATCAAGCTTGGATGTTCCATAAGTTATCACCTTGGCCCAAAACTTTCTGAAACCAAATTGCAAACGTCACTAAAGCAATACAAAAATTTGGGTCCTTAAAGAAAATAAGAATGAACTTTTAAGAATAATAATAATAATAATGATAATATTTTGGAGTAGGAGAAGGGGAAATTGGTGAGAGAATTACAAAGTGGAGAATCGACCAAAGACATACTAAAACAAAAGTTAGAGTGTTTTATGAAGAGGGGATTGGTAAAAGTAATGAATACCATAAAGTTTTCATCTTTTGACGCCATAATGTCCATAAAGAAAACCCTTCTATTGAAACAAACGATGCTCTTTTAGATTGCTAATCTTTAAATACCTAGATTAAACAGATTCAAGGAGCAGTAGGCTTTACACTTAATTTACCATCAATTTCTCCTTCTATTCATCTTTACTTGTCCATTATACTAAAAATAGATTTCTAACAATACTTGTTCAATTTATGAAATCAAGAGATAATTTTATACATAGTTCCTAATTTACCGTTATCACCAATTATAGTTATTTTCCTATTACATTTTTCAAGAAATTGTATTTATTATATTCAAATTTTGATTTGGTAAAATTACCCCTATCATTTACTGCTTTTTAATACATGTGTCAAATCAATAGTGGATAACTATTGTTGGAAGGAAAGAGTATTTATCTGAAAATGGGTTAAATAAGCCCCCCTCTTTTTGGCCCATACTTGGTCAAATTTTTTGGTGTTTCACCTACGATGTACAAAACACTTTATATAAGCACTAAAATATGGAAATAGATTTATATCAATAGTGTTAGGCTGGATTCTCCTTAATATAAAATATTGACATTGGAAATTCATTGTAAATAAGCGTATAAATATGTTTATCATTACAACCCTGCACTTTGACCTTTTGATTGCCTAGACATTTTATGTTACGACCCGAACCTGGGGTCTTGGAGTGACATGGCAAATGAAAACTTGAGAATCCCCACACAAGCCTCAAAGTCCGAAATTCGCATCATTACTTCAAAAGCACATTCAAATAGAACATATAGTTCTAAGGGATAGAAAGTAGGACTCACGCTATGGGGATATCTTACGAAAAGGAATTAGCATGGATTCACATAGCATATAACACATAATGACTAAGGGGTAGGTAAGCATGACTCATGCTTTGGGGGCAATTCGAGACATAGGATCTTCCACATTTTCACATCAAACATACATATGTATCATAATTCTCATAATCAATCCATAATAGTCATATCCAAAGAATAACCATAATCATAAGGTTCAAATACAACACATAGCATATAGATACAACGAAAGTTTACAAGATGTCTAACAATGCCTCTAGTCATAAGATAGTATGGGGGCCAAGACAAGCCCCGGGCTCCCTTAAAATAAATAACACAAGTGGAAGCATATAGGCAGAGGGATGGTGTCTTGTCCTTGGAAGATAGGACGCACCGCAACAAATGTCTCAATTACGATCTAGCGTAAAACAGTGGATAAAAGTAATCTCCGGTCCCTACATGGTGAGATCATATAGGCAAAAGTATGTATTAGTACGTTTGAATGTACTACGTATGCGAGGTGCAATGCATGAAACTTACCAAAACCTGCATTTCAATGTTAGATGACAAGGGCACATATTATTGAAAGGAATATATATCAAGGAACGTAATATAACAAGATGTCATGAAACCAATGATGCATGAAGTGCAAATGATGATCTTATATATATAGTGGGAATGTGACCTAAACCGACATGAGTAAGACCAAGCGATCTATTACTTGGAATCCCGATGAAATCCCCTTATCGGTAAAGAGGTGGTCTACTTGCCAAAGGTAAACCATACTTCACCTTACGGGCACCCCAATTTCATATGAAGCAACCTTCCTTGTGGGAACCCCCATTTCGGATAGTATTTTTACATATAGCACACCATATCATATCATATAGTTTCTTCTTCTTACGGGCACCCCCATTTTGGAGACAACTTTCCTTACGGAAACCCCTTTTCGAAAAGGAACCTATGCTAGGTACATAGTTCGAAAAGGAGAGAGAACCCTCATTCCATTGGTGCTAAGTCATCATCCCACAAGAATACTTATAGTATTCATAGCTATACATACTTTCAAAAGGGTTGCAAAACTTACCAAAATGTTTAAATGCACAAATGGGGCTTAAAAGCCAAACACCTTTCACCATAATCCAGCCTTAGGCTCAAATGCCAAAACAAAGCTTATAGTCATAATACTTATGCATAGGAATAGCTCATTCACATAATCGGAATGGTGCAAGCACCCAAAATGCTCATAGAGCCACAATCATAAAGATATATGTGATCACATTCTTGTAATAACCAACATCTTATAAAAATCATATCATAGAACATAATTGGGCTTCACCCACTTCATAAAATTTCCATAATCATGAGATGCATATGCAATGCATGATGCTCAAACAAGCCTTTAAAGGGACATGCATAATCTTAGATTCATAAAAAGGATGAAATTCAATATTTCAAGGCTTAAATCATCTTAAATTCCATAGTTAAACACAACCTATTCATTGTTGGAATTTAAGGAATCATTTTTAAACCCCAAATTAAAGTAATAAAAATTCATGTAGATTTCTTGAAAATAATTTGGGTCTCTTTGATTGCAAGAAACCAGGGATCAAAACCTACATACCTTCACCAAGATGAAGAAAACCCCAAAGAATTTGAAGAAGAATTGAGTTCCCTAGCTCAAGTGTTGAAATCTCCAAGAGTTCTTTTGTGGGAAGCTTTTGAGAGGATTTTAAAATATGAGGAGTGATTTTCAATGTTTGAACTAGCTTTTAGGTCTTTAGATGACAGTGGAATAGCATAGGAATTCCCAAAAGACCAATAGAAATAATCAGATTTACAAAAATGCCATTAACGAATTGGGTAGAAAAATGATAAAAGTGTCATTATACTTGAGGCCTCACAGCCTGTGTGGCACTCCAAAATTCGTGTGGAGTGCCCGTGAATCCATACCTAGGCAAAAATCTAGAAATTGGAACTTGACTCAATACTTAGAATTTTTAGCACCAAAGTGAGCTCCACGATTAGGTACACGGCCCGTGAACCTCATCACGGTTCGTGGGGCTGGGCGTGGCACCAAACTTAGCAAAAATAATCCTCCCACGCAAACCTTAAAGACCCCACGACCATCTATACAGCCCGTCCCACTCACCAAGGTTCGTGGGGTGAATCGTGGTGCAACACTTAGCCAAGAATAATTCTTCACACCAAGATTGAACCACACCTACGATTTTATCCATCCTTGAAGGCCATAGGGCTATTATCACTAATCGTACCCCAATACTTGGGCCAAAAATGGACATTTCAAGCCAAAGGCCATTCCCATGGTTCGTGTAAAGCTTCACTGCCCGTACAGGTGCCCGTGTGGCAACACTGCAGAGGAGAGTCTTATGAAAATGGGCATAACTTCTTCATCTGAACTCTATATGAGGTGAAACCAAGTGTGTTGGAAAGATAATCCAAAGAGCTTTAGTTTGATAGGCTGTGGGCTACCCAATTCATTTTGTGATAAGAGATATGCCCATTTAAAGTTAACCCTTCTACCAGTACTTGTGAAAAACTTAGCCATTGAAATTCCTTTGAACTTGACTTGATGTAGGAGACCCATGATGACCTTAAACAACATAAATGAGCTTGAGTTTATTAAAGGCTTGAAAGTGAATTGAGATCGAGTTACGAGGTTCCATAAGGTGTCACCTTGGCCCAAAACTTTCCGAAACCAAATCTCAAGCGTCACTAAAGCTGTACAAAAATTTGGGTCCTTACATTTTAAACGTTTGACCAAATCTCAATACAAAGTGCTTTTAGCAACTCAAAACAAGACAATGTCGCAATCCAAAAATCAAATGTGATGGCATTTGCTTAATCCGCCAAAGCAAGCTAGCCTAAATACTGATCAATTTAAAAAAATAAAAATTTAAATGGAAATAAAACATTTAACATAAGATATGAAATGATGAAAGGATCAAGTCTAAAACAAAACCTTTCAAGACTAGTGTCACATGTACAAGCCCCTTGACTCAACAGAAATGAAAAACATCATAAGTATCGATGTCATAGTCTTCAAATAGAACAAAAACATAATATATAAAATCCTTGAGATACTGTTGAAAAGACAAGCATCTAGCTCTCCAGCGATCCAGAAGCTCCATCCAAGATAAGAAATATCAAAATCAGGCAAAACTGGGCTTATAGCCTACATAAGTACAGAGGCAAGAGTGAGTACCAAAACAACATCATACCCAACAAATGAATTATAAATACTAAGTAAAGTAATAAAGAAAACAAGTATCCTTATCAACTCAACCAATCTCCACAACTTGTAATAACCTCAAAGGTTACTTTTGGCGTTTTCGATAAAATTATCATTTTGCCCTCCTCAAAAGTTGCCTTGGGTCATTTTTTATAGAGTCTAAAAGTCGGATATTAAAAATCTTCTGAACAGCTGAAGTTTAGTAAAAGAAAGAATTTTTAAAGGCTTAAAGTTTAAAATTTTGAGTCTTGTGGTCATCTTGATTTTTGACTGCTACAATGCAATTCTGTCGACTTCATTAGCTCCGGAATGCTGAATCTAGTTCATGTGAACTTGAAAAATTAAATTTCGTATTAAAACAAATATTTTGGATCCAAAGTTGCATTTTAGTTGATTTTTGAATCATAGTTTGACTTTAGTCAACATTCAGAGTTCAGAAGCTTGATCCAAAATTCTGTTAGTTTCAGTGATTCCAAGTGTTGGAACTAGTGCTAGAAATAGTCTCGTTGCAATTTTTGGATCTAGTGAGGCTATTTTTAGTATTTGATTCCATACTAGTTTAAATGATCTTTCTCAAGCTTAAGGCCAAGGACGTCTCGAATTTGAATTCTGATGATTCCATTGAGCCTGGAACATCATTTTTTGTAGAGTTCCATGTTTGTTTTGGGTTCATGAGGTTTCGAACGAATTCCAAGGGTCCATTTCATAACTTGACATTGTGTTTTGCTGATTTTTAGCTAATCTAGTGCAGGTGAATTTTTCTCTCCGCATTCGCGGAGTGCACATGCGTCAGGCCTCCGTGTTCACGAAATTGAATTACGTGTTCGCAGAGTACATTCATGTGATACTCTGCTTTCTCAAAGCATAGCCCTTCCTGCCTTCCATGTTCACGGACTAATGCTCTGTGTTCGCAGAGCACGAATGGTGCCTGAACAGTGTAATGTTTTTAAGTGACAGGTTTTATCAATTTTCACAATTTTAAAACTTCCAAGCTTCGTTTTTTAGAGATTCTTTAAGGTTGTTCAAGACAAACCTATTGGGTAACTATTTCCTAACTTACTTCTTTAATTTTCATTGATTAAATTGTGCTTTTAACTTAGAAAATGGGGATTTTAATTGGAGAATTTTGGAATTTTTTGGACTTTGATTCCTAACACTAAAGTGATGATTTCTACCTCATTTTACACTCCGCTTTCAAAATGGTTTTTACCGTTGGAATCCTTATCACTCAAGGAATGTTTTTGTATTAATTTTTAGCTTTCAGTTACTTTTTCTAGAATAGGATTTTGCCCATTTTAGCCTTTTCATTCGAATTGATTGATTTTAGTGTCATTAGATTCGATATGTAATTGTAATGCTATAGTTGAATAGAATGTAGTGATTTAGATTATCGTGAAAGAGGAAAAGCCATGGATTTGACTTGATTCGAGACTTTTTCTAAGGCAAGTAGACTTCTAACCTTTTGTTAAGTATGAATGAACCTTGTATGTTTTTGTATGTATGGAATTAAGCACTTTGGGATAGACTTATATCATCATAGGCTTTGGTCATGAGATTTTGGGTTGGGTAATTGTTCATATGGTGATATCTTGACTTGTAAATTAATTATGGATGCATAATATATATGATCTTGTGAATTAGTTTATATTGATATCGAGATGGCACTTATATTGAGATGTGATTGATATTGAGATAGTGATGATATTAAGACATTTATTATATTGAGGTATTAATGATATCGAGAGATTGATGTTATTAATACTCTAATATTATTGAAATAATTATGATATTGACACTGTGATATAACTGAGATCATGCACATTATGTTCATTATTGTTTGTTGCATTTTATGCTTGTGATGGCTACGATTGAGAGATGAGTAAGGTAACATGTGGATTAGTGGACGAGGTCTTTATCGATCGATTTTTAGGCGAGGTTTCTGCTGGTAAGCCGAGCTAATATGCCCATTGATCATATTGTGGCCAAGGTCTCTTCCGATTAGGTGAGCATTCACCAAGGTCTCTTTCGGTCGGGTGAGCATTTGTCGATGTCTTTGCCGACAATATTTATGGAGAGATGGTTAATGCGTGGCCCTCATAGGTTCTGGTCTGACACAGATATTGATCAATGGATGTATTAAATATGATAGACATGTATCACGATTATTTAACATATCATCACATTCTTTACCTTTCATGGAATTCACTCCATCTCATATCATTCCTGCTTTGATACTATTATAGGTATTGCTTATGAAATTGATATCTATTGTATCATTTGACTTTTGTATTAGTTGGATATTTGGAGATATGATGCTATGTGATGATTATATCTATATTACTATGATTTGTATACTGTATAATATTTAGACTTTTCTGAGTGCAGGTGTGTTGTTTGGTGGTATATGATTGGGTGTTAAGGTGTACTTATGCTCTTCATTGATTTATCTTAGCTTAGTTCCATCTGATGAGTACCTTGTGTTTTGGTGCTCACCCGTTGCTACATTTTTGTAGGTTGTGAGCCTAGTCCTTCTTGCTAGCTATCTAACTTACAGGATCAAGCACTTGGATCTAACGAGAGGTAGTTGCTTGTCCCTTTAACAAACCTTTGAGGATTCTACCTTTATGTTATATTCTATTTGAAGACTCAACATTGAGACTTGTATTTCATTTGAGTATTATATATTTAGAGGCTTGCACATATAAGGCCAGTTATGGGATGATTGTAGCTTTTGATTTCCTATGCTTACATATCTTATTAGACTATTTATCTTCTGCTTTTGTTATTATATTAAGATGTTTAAGTTTGGGCTGACTGGCTTTAGTGGGTTATATGAGTACCATCACAACCGAATTTTGGGTTTTGAAAATTCGGTATCAGATCCCCGATTCATAGGTCTCACATGTGTACAAGCCCAGTCTAGTAGAGTCTTGAGGATCAGTGCGGACACGTTCTTTACTTATCCTTATGAGGCTATGAAGACTGTTAGGATATTCTCTTTTGCTTTATTCTAATCAATTTGTCTGTGGGTTTTGATTAAATGTTGAGTGGTTGTTTGTCCTTTTGACAGATGGCAAGGAATAGAGCTATAGCAACTACCGGACAAGGGAGGCAACCCTTGATGTTACTACTAAGACCTCATCTAGGGGTAGGGAACGAGCCAGAGAACGAAGTAGAGGCCAGGGCTGAGGAACATTATTGGTGAGAGATTATAAGTGGGGTATCTTCCCCCAGCCAACTATGGATCTTAGAGAGGGGTAGGTTTATTATGACTATGTTGCATCAACACTACTTCAGGATATGATTTTGAGAGTTCTAAGGGTGCTAGAGATTTTGGGGAAGACAGGTAGCATAGTTGATACATCTGGTACTTCACAGACTCGGGTTAGGATTCAGCCTCAGGATCAGCAGCATGCCCCTGAGGCCCAAGTTTAGGTGGAGCAGCCACTAGCAGCACTAATTATTAAGATTCCACTAGTAGCTACCTTCCCTGATGAGGAGCATCATAGATATGAGAGGTTCAAGAAGATGGAGACCTCCCCAATTCTAGGGTGGGAAGACCGAGGAGGGACATGAGTTCTTAGTTACTTACTGGGTGTTACTTGATATCATGGGGTTGGTAGAGACTCATGGTGTACGATATGTTACCCTCCATCTCTATGAGCCAGCTAGGGAATGGAGGACCTATTTGGGATCATTTCTAGTTCGGACTCCTTTGTTGACTTGGAAGGCATTTTCCCATGCCTTCTATGATAGATTCATTCCTTAAAGTGTTTGTGAGGAGAGTTGTCTGAGGTTCGAGAGTCTAAGATATGTCACTATGACCATTTCAGGTTATGAGGTTCATTTTTGTCAATTGGCCCATCATGCTACAGCTATTATGCCTATAGAGGCAGAGAGAGTTCATCAATTTTTGAGAGGTTTGACTTATTCCATTAGGAAGTTGGCATTTTGGATGTCTAAGGATGAAGCATCCTTTTAGTTAGTGGTCAATGTCGCCAAGGAGGCACAACTTATGTAGAGAGAGAAGTTTGGGGACCCCAAAAAGGTCCGTATATTGGGACAATACTCGAGTGCTTAACAGGAGGCAAAGGCATGACAAAAGGAGGTGGTTCATTTCAGTTACCAGGGTTCATGTAGCCTTTCCAACTTTAGAGGGAGGGTGAGGTCCTCGTGATTCTTATAGTTCAAGTCAGAGCTCATCCAGTTCCTAGAAAAGGCTTATGGGCCGAGGTGGCTACAATATCCCTCCTGCTCCATCGTAGTAGTTGTCCAGCCTTAGTTCTTGCTTTGGGTGTGGATCTCCTGATAATATAATTCGATAGTTCCCTTTTTAGACTCGCTCCAGGCCCCAACATTCTTACTCTACAGCACTAGTCAGAGATTCAGCACCATTAGCTAGAGGTTCAACCCCGCAAACTAGGGGCCAGGGTAGAGGTCAGTGCGATAGAGGTGGACACACCGATGGTAGAGAAGCAGGTGATGCTTCCACATATTTTGGTGGTAGAGGGGTAGCTTTTATTAGTGGAGGACAAGGAAGCCATTGCTATGCTTTCCCAGGTAGACCCGAGGTTGAGGCCTCTGATGTTATCATTACAAGTATTTCTCTGATTTTTCATTGCCCTGTATCTGTGTTATTTGATCCTGGCTCCACTTATTTATATATTTCTGCTTATTTCTCATTGGGGTTGGAGTTGCCATGTGATACTATATTTGTTCCTATTCATGTTTTGACCACAATAGGTGAGCCCTTAGTATAGGATTGGGTATACCGATCTTGTCTTAGGGGTTCGGCTGGCTATGAGACTTGGGTAGATATGATCATATTGGATATGGTGGATTTTGATGTTAATTGTCTATCTCCACATCGTGGTATTATTGACTGTTTTGCCAAGATTATTACTTTAGCCATGACAAGTAAATTGAGGATAGAGTGGACGGGTTTGAAGGTTCCTATCCTAATAAAGTTATATCTTAAGTTTTGGGCCCAAAAGTTAATTGATAGAGGGTGTTTGGCTTACTTGGATTTTATCCATGATGACATTGTTGACTCACCTTCCATGGAGTCTATTTCGGTAGTTTGTGAGTTTTCAATTTTTTTCTTATTGATCTATCGGAAGTCACTCCTGATAATGACATCGATTTTGCTATTGACCTTGATCCAGGCACGAAGCCCATCTATCACTCCAATCACCCTAGCTGAGTTGAAGGAGCTAAAAGAGCAGCTCTAAGATCTGTTGAGCAAAAGGTTTATTCGCCCTAGTTTTTCACTTTAGGGTGCCCTAGTCTTGTTTGTAAAGAAGAAAGATGGATTCATAAGGATGTTTATTGATTATAGACAATTGAACAAGGTGATTATCAAGAACAAGTACCCACTTCCTCATGTCAATAATTTATTTGATCGGCTTCAGGGAGCTGCTTTGTTTTCAAAGATTGACTTGAGATCTAGGTACCATCAGCTATGAACTCGGCGATCCAATATACCTAAGACAGCCTTTCAAACAAAGTGTGATCATTATGAGTTTCTTATTATGTCCTTTGTTGGCTAATATCCCCACAACATTTATAGAGTTAATGGATGGGGTCTTCCGACCATATTTGAATTCGTCCATGATTGTGTTCATTGATGACATCTTGGTCTATTCCAAGATTGAGAAGGAGCATCTAAAGCATTTCAGGATTGTACTTCAAAGACTTAGGGAGGAAAAGATTTATGCTAAAGTCTCCAAGTATGAGTTTTGACTAAGTTCAGTGGCATTCTTGGGGCGTGTGGTGTCCAAGAAGGGTATTCGAGTTGATCCAACTAAGATTGAGGCCTTTTGGGGTTGGACTAGGCCTACCTCAGCTATAGAGATTCATATTTTTGTGGGCTTGGCTGGTTATTATTGTCATCTTGTGTAGGACTTTTAAACTATTCCAGCTCCATTGACTAGACTCACCCAAAAGAATGTGGTATTTCATTGGTCCGATGAGTGTGAAGAGAGTTTTCAAAAGCTCAAGTTATTATTGACCACAGCTCCTATCCTGACCTTGCCAAAGGAGCGTGTTGATTTCATAATTTATTATGATTCTTCAAGACAGGGGTTAGGTGATGTGTTTATGCAGAGAGGGAAGGTTATTGCTTATGCTTCGAGGTAGTTGAAGGCCCATTAGAAGAACTATCATACCCATGATTTGGAGTTGGTTGTGGTTATGTTTGTGTTGAAGTTGTGGCATCACTATTTATATGGAGTCTATTGTGAGCTCTCTACTGATCATCATAACTTACAGTATATCTTCAGCCAATGGGATCTAAATTTGAGGCAAAGAAGGTGAGTTGCGATCCTAAAAGACTATGATTTGACTATTGCTTATCATCTCGGGAAGTCCAATATGGTGGCTAATGCATTGAGTAGGAAGACTTCTAGCATGCTAAGTTTATCAGCCATTCGAGTAGAGGAGCAACCATTGGCTAGAGATGTTAGAGGTTAGCCAATGGATTGGTGCGGTTACAGATTTCAAATCACAGTGGAGTACTTATTTTCATTGAGGCACACTCATCTTTGATGGATCAGATTCGTGCGAGACAGTTTGAGGATGAGAAGTTGTGTATCATTGGGAATAAAGTGACTAGATGTGAAGATAGAGAAATTGTACTTGATTTTGAGGGTGTCTTGGGAATTGGGAATCATATTTGTGTACCCATGGTGGGTGATTTGATCAGGTTGATACTAAAAGAGGCTCATTGTGTTACATATTCTATTCACCTAGGGACAACAAAGAAGTATCATGATTTGAGTCAGTATTATTGGTGGTCTGGCATAAAGAGAGAGATATCAGAGTTTGTAGCCAAGTGCTTGACATATCAACAAGTTAAGTCTAAGAACTTGAAGTTAGTTGGAGAGCTTAAAAGGATGTCCATTCCTAAGTGGAAGTGGAAACGCATCACCATTGACTTTGTAGTTAGGTTGCCTCCTACAGTTTGGGATTTAGACTCTATTTGGGTAGTGGTGGATCGATTGACTAAGTCTGCCTACTTCATTCGAATCAAAGTGAAGTATACACCTGAGAGACTAGCCCAACTCTACATTAATTAGATTATGAAGCTTCATGTAGTCCAGGTTTCTATCATGTCAAATCGTGGCTTGTTGTTTACTTCGCATTTCTGGAGCGCCTTATAGCATGGTTTGGGTGCCCCTTTAGATATGAGTATAGCTTTTCACCGTAGATCGATGGCTAGTCCGAGAGGACCATTCAGGTATTGTAGGATATACTTTGGGCATGTGTTATTTATTTTGGTGCCAGATGAGACCAACACTTAGCCTTGGCAGAGTACAACAATAGTTATCATTCCAGCATTCATATGATCCCCTTTGAGGCCTTGTATGGTCAAAGATGTAGATCGCCCATTGGATGGTTTGACTCAGTAGCGGTGGAGAGTATGGGTATCGATATGTTGAGAGGTGATCTTGGGCTGGTGTGGTTGACTTAGAGGAGTTTGGTAACAACCCAGAGTCATCAAAAAAGCTATGCTGATGGGTGGGTTCAACCCTTGGAGTTCATGGTTGGTGATATAGTATGGCTAAAGATCTCACCCTTGAAGGGTATTATGCAATTTGGGAAGAAGGGAAAGCTCAACCCAAGGTTTATTAGTCCTTTTAGGATCCTTGATAGAGTGGGAGAGGTGGCTTATAAACTTGCCTTACCACCTAGCATGTCTTCAGTCCATCCTGTGTTTCATGTCTCGATGTTGCGGTGTTACATTCTGAATGAGTCTCATGTGATTTCTATGGATTCAGTTGAGTTGAGGCTAGATTTGACTTATGAGGAGTAGCCGATAGCCATTCTGGATAGGCAGGTGAAGAAGTTGAGGACTACGGAGATCGTATCAATAAAGGTCCAGTGAGCCCATATACCCAGGAGTGAGGTTATATGGGAGGATTTAGATATGTGTTTCCCTATACCCTCAGCTTTTTGAGCCCTCAGGTATATCCCTTTATCTCATATTTGAGGATGAACATTGGTTTTAGTAGTGGATGAAATAACAGTCTTGAAGGTCATTTTTGGCTTTTTTTAACAAAGTTATCATTTTTCCCTTCCCAAAAGCTGCCTTGGGTCATTTTTGGTTGAGTCCAAAAGTCGGATTTTGAAAACCTTGTAAAAAGTTGGAGTTTTGCCAAAGAAAAAGTTTTTAAAGGATTAAAGTTGGAAATTTTGAGTTTTGTGGTCATCTTGGGTTTCGAGTACCGGAATGTAATCTTCAATTTGATCATCTTTGGAATGCCGAATCTGGTCTAGGAAAACTTGCATAATTGAATTTGGTGTTTAAAAAAAGATTTTGGAGCCAAAGTTGCATTTTCAGTTGAATTTTGAATCATAGTTTGACTTTAGTCAACATTCGGAGTTTGGAAGATCGAATCAAAATTCATCAGTTCCAGCTTTTCTAGCTTGTGAAACTAATGCTTAAAATGGTCTCATTGTAATTTTTAGAGTTTCCAAGGTTATTTTGAGTATTTGAGTCCTAAACTAGTTTAAACGATCTTTCTTGGGTTCCAGGACAAGGAGCTCTCAAGTTCGTATTCTGATGATTCTATTGAGTCTAAAGCATCATTTATGGTAGGGTTCCATGTTTAGTTTGTATTTACGTAGTTTTGAACGAATCCCAAGGTTCCACTTCATAACTTTACTGAGTTGTGTTTTGCTGGTTTGTAGCTAATCTGGTGAAGGTGAATTTTCCTCTCCATGTTCGTGAATGAGGGTTTGCGTTTGAAGAGAGCACACACGCCAGGCCTCTAATTTTGCGAAGGTGAACCACGTATTTGCGGAGTACACACGCATGACCCTCCATGTTTGCGGAAGGATCTGCATGTTCGCGGAGCACTGGTCCTTCCTGGCTTCCGCATTCGCGGACTAATGCTCTATGTTCGCGGAGCAAAAATTGTTCCTGAATAATGTAATATTTTTAAGTGAAGGATTTTATCAATTTTAACCATTTTTAGACTTCCAAACTTTGTCTTTGAGAGATTCTTCAAGTTTTTTCAAGGCAACCTATAGGGTAACTATTTTCTAATCTATCTGTTTAAATTCCATTGACTAAATTGCGTTTTTAACTTAGAAATTGGAGATTTTAATTGGAGATTTTAATTGGAGAATTTGGGGATTTCTCGGACCTTGATTTCTAATACTAAAGTGATGATTTCTACCTCATTTTGGCTCCATTTTTGAAATGGTTTTCACCATTGGAATCCTTATCACTCGATTAACATTTTCATGTATTAATTTTTAGTTTCCAATTACTTTTTCTAGCATGAGAGTTTTGACCATTTTACCCTTTTCATTCGAATTGATTGATTTTACTGTCATTAGATTCATTATGTGATTGTGATGCTATATTTGAATAG
>JAPFFP010042000.1:0-14582 GCA_026153255.1 Solanum medicagineum | reverse complement strand
TAGCTGCTGCTATGATCATTTTTAATCAAGGTGGAGTTTGTTTGGATTTTGCTTAAAAATGAAAAGGGTCATTATCCACATTGAAAAATTATGGAAGAGTAACTTTGAGGCTTGTTTATATAAGGGGGCTTAAGTTATGATTTCAAATGTACCAAACCAAATACATTTCTAACATTGTTTGTTAGGAGAATGTACTAAGGTTTATGTGATTGTAAGAATTTTTCGTGGTCGATTGTTGTCTTTTGACAATGGTTGTGATTTTTTCCCAGTTTTGGGTTTCCATGTTAAATTCTTGTGTTGTTTTATTTCTCAATTTTTCTTTTTTTGTGAAAGGGGCGGAGATCTCGGGGTTTATGGGATAGAGGTTTTTTTTTCCCAACATTTTTCAAGCTTTGCATCGTCCGTACAGCTTTCCCTTGCTTTTACTTGGGTGCGAGCACTTTTTGTTTTCCTTTTCGATCCCTAGTTGGTGAGATTGAGTTATTGTTGGATCTTTCTTGATTTTTTTTCATTATATTCCGTTTCTCTTTTTCCGGTGACTTGTTCTTTTGGCAGGGTTCGGGTTAGAATCTGAAAACTTGATGGTTCAATATCTATTGTATCACCGCCAATCTAGGACTCTTCCTGAGTGTTGCTAAGTTGTTACTTTTTTTCGCATCGTTTAAGTAGCTTGATTTCAGTTTGTGCAAAAGACGAAGATTTATTTTTTTTACCCTTAATAATGGCGGACTGAACAAAGTAACTAATGTGGAAGATGAAGAGACTCACTTCAAGTGTAAGACTTGCATGGGAAAAAGAGATAATTATGATGAAAGAGGAAAATACAATTGATTAACATATTGGAAGGAAAAGTATCTTCCAAATTTAAAAAATCTCCTTAATTCTAGTACTAAAATTGTTATGGAAAGGGTGTAACTGACTTAATTTTTCTGATAATAATATATATCTCATTTTATATATTTTCAATTATATATAAATAATATTTAAAATAAAGATAAATGTTTTAATTAAATACTAATTTGTTATAACTTGAAATTTAAATGTTAAAGGTCTTAATTCTAAAAGAATACATTAAAATGTGTAATGATTATCTTTAAATTGATGTATGGGAAATTTTTTACTTAAAAGTTTTGGGTCAAATATGAGTTATCTCAAAATAAATTCATTTGTTCCCCAAAAAATTGTGTTTTTGAAAATTAGATAATATTATCTTAAAATAATAAATTCATTTATTCCCCCCAAAAGAAAATCTTCAAATTTCTCAATAAAACCGCCTAAAACTTCTCTAAACAGTGCATACCAGCAGTTATGGACCTGTCAACAATTCAAAAAAGTGGTGAAAACAATTATTCGCAGCAGCAGCAGCAGAAGAAGAATCAGGAGAAATCCATGGAGAAATTGAGAGAAACAATCTTGAAATTGTCCAACAAGGAACCCAATGTGCCATTGTCACAGACCAAAAACTCCATTCTTCGAAAACACCTCAACTGTTTTCTCTCTGGTCTTTATTCTACCCCTGTTCATCCTCCGTACACTTGGGTAACTCTTCTTTTCATCTTAATTTTGTGTCTATCGTTACAAGTAACTGATTTCTGGAAAAAAAAAGTGAGTTTATAGTGTGATTCAGGAGCGGCTCAAGCATAGCGAAAATTGAATGGAGGCCTTGAACTTAAAAATAATAATTAATTAATCATATAATCATACTTCAGATGTGTTAAATTATTTTAATAAGTCGTTTTTAGTGTAAATAGAACTTACTTAGTATTTTTTTAAAAAAAATTATAGCCTATTATTACTAAAATAAAAATTGAGAGCCTAAAATTTGGAGACTTAAAGCCTTGCCTTTTTTTTAACACTGTCGAGCTACCTCTCCTCTAATTCATTGTTGTGTTTTTGTCATAGATGATTGAAAAGGCATTGCAGGGATTGGGTGAAGAAGGTGGTTCGAGTGAAGACTCGATATCTGAGTTTATCAAGAAAGAACACGGCAGTTTGCCACTGGCTCACATGACCCTGCTCCAACATCATCTTCACAAGATGACTGAAAAGGGAGAAATCCTTATGATTGATGGTGGACGGTTTGTGCTTCCTGATAACAGCGAAACGGTGAATCCAAAGAGAAAAATGAAGAGGAAGAGACGGAGTTATTCATCAATTAAGCGAAAGAAGCCGCAGCAAAAGGAAAAGGAGGAGGATACTCGAAATGAGGTGCATTTGGAGCAACCAATAAAACGGCATCGTGGGAAGTCTACTAAGTACAAGGAGGTCGGGGCAAAAATAGATCGTAGTAGAACTAAAGCACTGGCAACAAATGATCCTCAGGATGACGTACCCGTGAAGGAACCAAAAGATAAGCATCGTGGAAGGGCACTCAAGGGCCAGGAGGATGGGGCTGATCCAGATACCACACTTCTGAAGGACTTGAGATTACCTAAGAAGCTAACCAAAACGTCAAGGTCTAGGAAGGCACAGTAAAGTGGACAATGTAGTTCATTGAAAGAAGCTCAAATGTTAGTGGATATATATTAGTTGCTTGTATTTCTCTGTAGACAATATAGTAATTCGAACTAGTAGTTTTACTTATTTGAAACTTGAAAGAAGCTATAGCATTATTTACTAATCGCCTGTCGTTCTCTTTTCTTTAAGTTTTGCATTATACAATAGACTTTGTGAACTCTCTACTGTCTTAGCGTCTTAACTGCTGCGAATATTCATACAATGCTTTCTTTTATAGATCGAAAAATCAATTCCGCATACCTCTTTATCATCATGGAGTTAGTGTGGAAGATGAAGATTTTGATTGCTTAGGTTCATTGTATTAGGCTGGAGTTTCTGGTTCAGTACGGCTCTTCCACTTTGCTGCAGCTCTCTGTCCTGAAGTCTGAACCATTGCCTTTAACTCTTCGTCTTGCTGTTTGTGTACATTTCTCTAAAGATAGTCTATTTTCCTCTTCACTTTGTTTTGGATTGACATGTAGTTGATTGTTTGATGTATTTACTTGTCTAGCCAAATCAGTACCGATTACTTGAGTTCCATGTCTATTAAAGGAATTCAACTAATTTCTCCATGAGCTTTGCAAGTCTATACTTGCGTTCATGGGAATGGAGAAATTATTGATCCAAGAGAGTTTTCGAGTGAGCAAAACTGCAAGAAAATGAGAATCTGAATTATAGAACATACCACTTTTGCTAGGATGTCATTTTTCCCTCTAGCTTATTATCAGCTTAAACAAATTGCTTATATCATTTGAACGTATATCTTTTGACTACACAAAAAGTCTGTCCATGATGCTAGGTGTTCTTTTTATCATTCCTTTAAGTTGTCTACTTCGAATTATTATCAGGAAGAACGGAAACCTGAAACATAGTCAATTTTGTGTTATATTATCTGCCCCTTCTGGAGAGCAGAGTACTTGTGTGGATCCCACTTTGAGTGTTGCTGTTGCTGTAGTTGTCGCGAATGTTAAAAGAAGTAAGAGGAAGGTGAAGCTCATGCACAGGTCGTATAACTAGTTAGAAGGAAAATATGACATCCTACCGGAAGCTTGTAAACTCACCATCATTGTCAGTTCACAAGAATCAAGTCACAAATTGAAAAAATTAGAAATGATTTCTCAAAAATGGTTTCCACAAATGGCTCGGTCAAAATAGGGGCGTATAATATGCATCATATCTTTATTGATTTTGATTCTTAGAAGACCACAGAAATGTCTACGTAGGAACTTCCTATCTATATGTAGTATGCAAATGAAGCTACTGAAATGGAAAGCTGATTTTAAGCCAGAGGTAGAAATAACTTTAGCCGTGGTCTGGGTTAATCTACAAGATTTAAGGCAGCTTTCCTTTGAATGGGACGCATTATGCAGAATCGTAGCTCCAATTGGTGTTCTGATCATTTTGGATAAAGCTACTATGTCTAAAATGAGACCTACTATTGTAGCTTCAGTATCTGTTGGAAAATCATCTCTTGAGGGAATTTCAAGTGTGATTGATGTGATTGGTTCCAAACAAATGGCGATAGAAGGATAAGGCACAGAGTGAGGTGGTAATTGATAGCCTTGATTGATTATTACAGAATGGGAAAAGCGGAAAGAATGGTTGTCGTGGAGGGCGTTCATCTGAGCCTTTACTTTGTCATAAGAGTTAATCGAAAACTATGTATTTGCTTTCTTATCTGTATCTCTTTCTCCCGTGATTAAGTTGATTTCAATTTGCTTTTACCAGCAGATGGGGATAATGAAGAAGCACCCTTCGAACATACCTGTTATAGCATACATTGCGAATGAAGAGAAACATTTAAAACGTTTTGCAGTACATGCACAGTACAATCCTTGAAAAAATATATTGAATATATATACGCAAACATATGAACTGCACAAGAATTACCTTTGTAACCAAGTTGACAAACATTTGGTGCCATATATTAATAACACCAGTGTTGTTAGAAGTGTGGCTGCTATTCATGTGACTGTTTTCAGCTGCTTACAAAGGCGGGATTACGATCCAATTACCAATACAGCTTGCATCATTGATGAGGAACATAGGAATCAGTGTGCTTCTAATTGCATGAACTCTTAGGGAATGTTTCAACTGATACAGGGACAAGGTTCTTCTAGGCATTTGATGGCTCTTCTGAATGGTGATGAATCGGTAGCAAAAAGCTTGGCCAATTTGCACGTTAGGTTTTGATGGAAAGCGTATTCTAGATTCTTCCTTTGCTGACGGAACAGAGGCACCTATGTATGGACCCCTGCATAGATTTTGGAAGGGGACCACCATCGCATCTAGATATTGTCACAGTATCAGGTATGGGTGGCGCTGGCAAAACAAATGTGTTGGTGGAGTATTGTAACCAAATTAAATGTCAAGATGATCATAAGCTTTGGTTACAATATCTAGACACTATCAAATGTGTTGGTGGAGTATTGTAACCAAAGCCACCCATATCAGGTATGATCATCTTCCAATCAGGTTTCACTTAGACATTCTTGCTTGGGTTACAATATCTCAAGAATTTTGGTGTAGAAACGTGTTGTTAGAAGCTTTACATTGCATTTCAAAGTCAACAGAGATGGATAAGAGTGAGTTAGCTGACCTGGTGCGGAAGAACATAAAGGGTCAAAGATACCTTGTCGTTGATGATATTTGGAGTACAAATGTTTGGGATAGCATAAGAGGAATATTTCTTCATTACAATAATGGAGTCGAATCTTATCGACTACTAGGGAAGCTGAGGTAGAAATGTAAGCAAATATCTGTAGTCCTCATGAGATGAACCTTTTGAATTTAGGAAACGGTTGGAAATTACTTTGTGATAACGTGTTTGGACCAAAACATGATCATCCTCCAAAATTGGAAGAAATTGGAAAGATAATTGTAGAAAAATGTCAAACATCTCTTGTTAGGATCAAGCGCTTACCATTATGCCAAAAGATATAGCTGGTTGCAGAGATGCAACTTTATTTCTTAACCAATTCCACCAAGCAAGCGCCATGTTCGATCATGACAAGGACCCGAGCTACCTCAAGCCCCTCCTGATCCTTGCCATAGGCAGGATGTTGTCATTACAACAACATCTCCCCAAAGTGGCCATGACATTAGAAAGTTGGAGGCACGTTGCCTGAACCTTAAGTGAAATCATGGATAGTCATCCACATAAATGCTTAGAAGTGCTCGGTTTGAGTTCCCACCACTTGCCTAATCACATCAAATTATGTTTCCTTCTGTGGATGGTTTCTCATAGGATTTTCAAGTTGATACTCGGAGATTGATCCAATTATGGATTGCAGAAGATTTCATAAGGACTTTTGAAAATGGTAAAAGTTTGGAGGAAGTGAGAATAGATTACTTGGAGGACCTTATTATCAGGAACATGATACAGGCTAGAAAAAGGAGATTCAATGGTGAGATAAAAGCATGTGGAATACATGATCTACTGTGTGAATTTTGTTTAATGGAATCTGAAATGACGAAGCCTTATGCATTTTGAGAGAACTCACCCTACTCTTCCAATACAAGCATAACGTTCATCGCTTCAGTTTTCAAACTGAATATTATTCAGTTGATGATTGTTGTAAGCTATTGCCCCCGTTGCAAGATCTATCTACTTATTTTTTCAATTGTATCTACCTTTTGAACCTCATAGATATAAGCTTCTCAGGGTATTTCCCATCTACCATTGTGATCTATAATACATGAGTTTTTCTCTCGTTTCAACCTTCTCAAGGTATTGGCTATCTGCAATACAAATGGATTCTTCGACTCACTTATTACAAAGCTATTTCATTTGAGATATCTCCAAGTTCAATTTAATGGAGAATTCTCAAATCAATATCAGAGATTCAGAATTAGAATTTGCAAACTCTAATGTATAGTAGTCATATTTTACCTGGGAAAATATGTATGATGAAGAACTTGAGGTATATAAGTCTAAAGTGCAAGCCCCTATGTGCAAGGTCCAGGGAAGGGTCCGATCACAAGGGTCTATTGTACGTAGCCTTACCTTGAGGTATATACATCTGAAGAGCTCAAACTTAAGTGTCGTCAAACCTAGAGTGATGAACGGAGTTTGAGCAATAAAGATGAGTTCAAAAGCTTGAAGTTATTGTTACTGAGTGGCTCAGATCTTAAGCGTTCAGAAGATAGCAGTGATAAATTCCAAAATCTAAAACGCCTCGTTCTAAAGAAATGTCCCTACCTGCAAGAAGTTCCAACAGATTTTGGTAGAAATAGGTGCGTTGGAATCAATTGAGTTACATAATTGCAGCATTACAGCTGAGGATTCTGCAAGAAATGTTGAACAAGAACAAGTGCAAAATAATTTCCCTAAGGTTTACATTCATAACAGTCGCAGTAAGTTCTAAGTAGTTATTTGATTCTCTCATCTTTGTTAAATCTTACCTCGTTAAATTAAGGTGATGACTTCTACATTTTTATCTTGCAGATTCAGAACGTTTCACTTTATATTTTGAAAAGTGAAATCTTTCATTTTAAAGTACTGATCGTTCGTAAAAATTCATGTTTTAGGAATAAGCATGTTAAATACATGCATCCCTCAAAAGGAAGTTGGTGCTTGATACTAAATCAGTTGAGAAGCTTTTGTATTTACATTGTTCATCTTCAAGCCTGTCGATTTATCTCTTCACTTTGTGTGAGATTGACATGCAATTGATTGAGTGATATAGTTACTTGTCTACAGAAGAAATTCAACTAATTTCTCCATGAATTTTGCAAGTTTGTACGGATCGAAATTTTGTAGGATAGTCCTATTTAGGATTTTTTAAAGGTTACTTTACCTAAATACTAATTTATGTCTATATAAAGGTATTGTATTGACTTGAAAAGGCATCTCGAATATCTCACAAATACTTGGGTATTTATAAAGAAATTAAAATAGGTCAAAATCATCCTACATTCAAGAGATACGTCATAACGACCCTCGAATCATGGAGAATTCCCAGGAGAGAAGAATCAAGTGAGGAGTCGATTTGTACCCACATTGTTTATGAATAAAATTATGTTTCTTCCTATTTTATTTGCAATTATAATTTATTTTCTACCACGTTAAATTTTTTTATAAACAATAACCAACTAACTTTAAGAAAATTAATGTACTTTTATGGGCTATTTTCAGTGCCAAATGCGCAGAACTATTTAAAAGGTCATTTTTTAAGAATAGTATTGAAAATACTCCGAACTTGGTGTAAGTCATTGGTTTCACCCTTGAAATATTGACATTTGCTAGAACTCCCCTCTCCTAGAACTAACTAATTAAACTAAAATGCATTTTCGATCCACTACTATTATTAAAAATACTCCTTAACTTGACAAAAATTTAGGGATGTATATCACTCATTTTACAAGATTAGAACTTTCTTTAAGTTCAGTCAAAAAGAGGTATTTTTAACACTATCAACAATTTGAAGATAAAATTAATAATGCATATCAAAATTTAAGAGTGTTTTTCGACTTAACTAACGGGCTAACGTTAATTGTTGAATAGACTTCACATAGATAGCCAAAATCAATATGTTATTGAGGTTTGTCAAAGAATATAAATAAAGTGAAACACAATATTTTGAGCAAGTCAACTCACGATTCATTTATCAAATATTCCTTCAATGGTCAGTAATACAAATTAGATTTAAAAATTTATTAATTAAATAGAAGTAGAATCCTCAAAAGAATTCTTAGAATCTAATCAATAAAATAGTAGGTAGAAGTAGAATTGTCCAAACTCGAATTAAAATTAATAATTCGAATCAAAAAAATTATTAATTTATTAATAATAGTTTACTCTCTTTTTTTTAAAATAATTGAATTATTGGGAGATTTTTGAGTTTTTAAAATAATTGAATTGTTCATTTTTCAATGGTTATGTTGGTAATTTTTTTCAATTTCGCCCTTTATTAATTGAGTTTCTAAAGTTGAATTTTGTATTATAAATAAATGATGTATTAAATGAGTGTTTGAAGTTTGAAAAGGATTAAAAAAAAAAATATGACTAAATTTTGTCTTTGTTTCTTTTTCGTGCAATATAGTCGAACAATTCAATTATTTTGAAGCAGAGAAAGTATTGTTTAATTTTATTTTAATTTTAATTTTTTATTTTTTACTAGGTTATCAATTCTTAACAATTTGAAGTTTTTTATCGATAATTAATAAATTAATATCTTAATAATTTTATAATAATTTAATATATTTATAAATTTATAATTAATAAGTTAAATTGATAAATTTTAAAATTAAACCTTGTTGTTGTATAGGTGGTAGGTCCATTCAGCAGCTAAGCAAATCAATACGTAATCCTCGTGTAAACCTTATATTATATATAACTCCTAATTTTTGTAGAAAAATTAACATTAATGGAAATTTCATCTAATTTTGATAAAACTAAATAATTATGTACAAACCATAGAGAAAGATGTTCTTCAATCAATTATCTTACAATTTTTTGAATAATAATTAATGTTTAATTATATACAAAGAAATATTAACATTAGTTATAAATTTTACATTAAATTAAATGCTAAATAAATTAGCATCAATTAACAAATTAACAAGTCCTCGTCTACAATAACGGCGCCGGCGTCCCACCACATGTCACCGTCGAGCGCCGTCACCATCCTCACCGGCGTTTCCACTTTCCTCATTTCACCGACCTTTAGAATTCCGGCAACTTCATCTCTAACGTAGAATTCCTCAACGCCGCCGATCCCCACCACTTCTCCTGTACCCCAATCGGCGCGTATCACCGGCGACTGACGCCGTATTCTAGCGTCATAAGCTGCTAAAACGACGCCGTTTTTCTCATCTCTCGATTCGGACCAAAAAACCATCACCGGTGACGGCACGGTCTGAAATTTATTCATCTTCTCTTCATTGTTCAAATCCCAGAGCTTTACAACACCTTTTCCGGCGACATATTCGGTTAGCGGAAACAGTTCGTAGCTGCTCCGTCGCCGTCTAATTCTTAAATTACTTTTTTGACCCGCCACGGAAAAATCTTGATCACCTGCGGGTGTAATTATCTCTTCATCATTCGAAGAAACCGATGAGCATTCATCGTCATCATCATCGGAAAAGTCGAAATCTTCGCTGAGATACTGAAGAATAGGCTCATCAGAAGGCTTTATTCTACGTAAATAAACGAATGTAAACTGAATTCTTCTGATTAAGCTGAAAGTAGCAAATATAGATAAAAACAGAGCACCCCATCTCCAGAAACTGTAATCTTCAGGAACTTTTTCGATATTCGAAAGAGAAAAGAATTGAGAAATCAAAGATGGGTTCTGTAGATATTCAACATCAGCTTCAAAATTGCTCAGCATACTTTTGAATCTTCAGCTAACGAAGAACAAGAAGATTGGAGAATGAAGGGGTAGAGAAACTGTTTGATAAAATGCTTCAAAGAAAACTAGAACAAGAAAAAGTGAGATTGGTTTGGAAAAAATGAAAGGAATGGGTTGTGTATATATAGTGGAGGATTAGGACAATTCCAATTTTGTATGAATTGGACAAAATACGTCGTGAATTCAAATATAACTATTACTAATTATATTAGAATAAATATATATCGTCTTTTCTTAGACCTCATCAATAATAGAATACTTTATATGAAAGTAATTATTAATATTTATATTAGAATAAATATATATCGTCTTTCTTAAACCTCATCAACGATGAAATACTTAAACCATAATTTGTTGGAATTGACGTGGTGAAGCAGTAAAACATGGTGGGCTATGCGAGAAGAATAAGGATATTCGAGAGATTCCTTGATATAATGAGAAATCATAAATGTTAAGTCATTCGTGACTCAGCAGGTGGTTAGACTTATCATCTGCTAGACAGTTGAATTTTCCTTGAGAGGGTTCAATTTCTTGGGTGAATAGGTTAAAAGAAAAATCTAAATTATTATCTGTTATATGAGTTTTATATTTAAATTATTTATTATAAATTTATATTAAAATATCAAAATCTAAATTATTGTCGAGTTTTATATCTGAATTATTTATTTTAAATTATATTAGAATATCTTTGAAAGAACATAACAAGTTGTGTGTGTCATATTTCAAAAAAGGGTCAATTATGTAATTAGTTAAATATTTGATATGCATTTACGTTATATTACTATAATTTGAAAAAATTAAAATTTATAATTATAATTAAGGTTTTATTGTTATTTTCTTTCTCCTTTCTTTTTGTCTCTCACCTCTCTACTCTCTCTCTCTCTCTGTAGTTTCTTTTCTGATATACAAATGTATAGATATATTAGTTGCATATATATATAATTATCTGATAGATATACATATAGAATTTGTCTCTCCACTCTCTACCCTCTCTCTCGTCTCTCGCCTCTCTCCTCTCTCTCTTTATCTCGTTGCCTCTCTCCTCCATCTCGCAATCTCACTTGCTAGATATACAAATATAAATGTATATCAGTTATACATATACAATTATTTGATAAATATAAACATACAATTTGACAAATATGCATATACAATTCCCCTCTCTTGACTCTCTCTCGATCTCACTCGCCTCCCTCCTTTCTCTCTCGATTTCGCTCACCTTTCTCCTATAATATGTAGCTATAAATTATAATTTTAGCAAACAATAGTTTATTTTAGCTAATTTTTTCCTTATTATATTCTAAATGTTTCCTCTTTTTTAAAAATCCTCTTCAATAATTTCCTCTCCTCGATAACAATGGCAGAGTCAAAATTTTTACTAAGGGATTCAAAGTCTGAATAAGTGAACACTATACTAATTAGTCTAAGGGGTTTGACATCAACTATATATAAATTAAAAAAATAATCTAAACCATATATAAATAGTATAATTTATAGAAAAAGGTTCAAATGAATACTCGAACTGTAGGCTGGCTTTGTCACTGGTCAATGGTACATGTGGAAAAGAATCTGAAAATAGGTTAAACCATGAATTTTGTATCTTATCTTAAATATCAAAATATAAAAGGAACATACATTTTAAAAAAAAAACTTCAAACTTGACAGCAAAACTTACTTTATTATCTAAACTAACAGGCGTTTAAATACCGCCTTAACAACTCATAAGTAAATTTAGTTCCACCCTAACAATATAAGACCACTCTCACAAGGGAGAGTGTGCACATGCACCTTGTCAGCACCACATCAGCGCCAGGTCAACGCCACATCAAAATCACGTAAAAAAAATATTTAAATTTATTTTTCAATTTTTATTTTGTTTATTAATTTTCTCCAGTGCCACGTCAGCACCAACCTTTTCACATGTGTTTGTTCTCAATTGGAATCTGAGGTGAAAATATATTTCTTCTCCGATAGAACCTGGCAGTTGACTCATTTTTTATTTTTTTTTTTTTGGTTTATTAATCTTCTTCTTCGAATTTTTTTAGATAAACAAAATAGAGTAAAATTATTGATGAAAATTGGGTAAAATCAGTGATCTTTACTATATTGATTTTAATTAGTGTCATTTTTCATGAAGATGAAATGATTTGAAGTTAAAATGTTGCCAAGGAAATTGTTCATGAAAATGCACCCAAGAATTTTCTCAAAAGAAATTGATGATAGAGACATTATTAGTGAAGATTTATGATAATCAAAACGAAATAAGACATTAATGGAGGTGTATGATGGTGTGTCCATGGAAGAAGAAAAAAACAACAAAAAAGAATCAAAATTTGCCATTATTGAAGAAAATTAACTTCATTTTTGGGCTTGGTGTGTTGTGGGTAGAGAGTGGGGTGGTGGGGGCAAAGAAGGAAAAGTGGCGTGGGGTGTTATGTGGGTGGGGTATTTCGAAGAAGAGAAAAAAAGAGGTAGAGGGCTTTGAAGAAGATGAAGAATGAGGTGGGGTTGGGAGTTGGGTGGTTTTTTTAATCTCTTTTTAATTTTTTATATAATATATATAAATAGGATTATTTTTTCTAAAGATTAATGTAAAATGCACTTGTATTTTTTTTTTTCTGCCATGTCAAATTTTTGGGTGGAAATAAATTCACTTGTGAATTGTTAAGGAGGGTATATGAATGCCCGTATAATTTGAATGCTAAAATAAATTTTGGTGCCAAATTTAATGGAGGGCTATATATTATTCCAAAAATAAATAAATCAGATTGTAATTAATTCCTTGCACCATGTAAACTCAGTTTAGATGTGCTTTTTAGCAAATCTTGCATATTCAAGTAAAATATTTTAATCTATAAAAAATTAGAGTTCATGGGATATATAAAGTAAACGCTTAATAATTTATGTATGAATATCACAAAATGATAGTAATAATTTAGAGAGATTTTGACCCATTCGCTCTATATGACAAGTCTCTTGAATATCGAAACAAGACCAATTTAGGAATTAGAAATAGGATTCACAAAAGAAACTCATCCATTGCATTGAGTATTATGCCAAATTATTAGATACATATATGCATTGAACATACACTTTTATTATTTAATCGTGATTAATTAATACGTTCTTTTATTTTATTAAATTTAATTTAATCTTAATCTTAATAAGTTGAGTTAGTTTGGTATAAATACTCATATGAATTGATTTACCTATGTTTTGTTATTGTATAACAGACTACGAGTAATAGAATTGAATATGGTAAAAATGAATATTTCAATAATTTCTTGAGTTTTATGTAGGAAAAATCACATACTTAGAGGTACAGAATGGGTAATTTATATGGATATTCATTCAAATTATTTATTTTAAATGAGTTGAGTATTAGGCTCCTTCAAATGAATAAAAAGTGAGTTAAATTCATACTACCCATTTAAAAGTGGATACATAAATGAATAAAATGGGTAAAAGAGGTTCATTCATAGAAGAAAGAAAAATGATATTGCCTTCTTTTTTTTTTTTTAGCGTAGTTGGTCGGATAGGGGTGGATGGGGTAAAAATAAAGCCAGAAATTAAAAATGTAAGAAATTCTTTTAAAAAAATTATTTTAATACTTATTGGAAGTCGGGTAGGGAATAGTAAAAAGTAAATTAAATGTTTTAAGAAAAAATTAATTATTTTGAGGGGGTGGTATAGCAGGGTGGGTGGATTGGCAGGGGCTGAGGGCCGAATTAGGGGCGGGAGATAATTTTTTTAAAAAAGTTAAATTTGAATTTTTTTTTTTTTAATGGAGGTGGGGGTGGGGGAGAAGAGTAGGTTAAAAAATTTACTTTTAAGTAACTCGTTTTTATCTATTAAAACATGAGTTGAATATTTTATTTATTTTTATTTACCTCATTTTTTATCAATTCATATTTGACTCGATCCGCTCATAAAATATATGGTAAAATATTTATCGTGGTTTTTTTTTATTTTGATGTTTTTATCTTATTTGATATCCTATATCCCCGAAAGGTCCTGCTCAACAATTAGTATCAGAGCCATGGAATATCTAATCAAACTATAAAGGTTATTATTTAACATTAAACCTTCTAATAATGCCTTGGTTTGAAAAACAAAAATTTATTAAAAATATGACTAAAGAATAAGTAGATTTCCCTATTCAACAAGATTTATTAAACACTTGGGTGATTCCTAAAGTAAATATTGAAAATATTTCTAAATTAGGTAGTTTTGAAAAATTTGCTTCGAAAACTACTATAAAAACCACAGAACTAAGCTTTATTATGGATAAAGATAATGGAGTTTTTAATTTGTTATCACAAAATGATATAAATTATTATAAAACCAAAGAATTTAATTATTTGCATATTGGGTTAGTACAAGTTGCTTTTAAAACATTAACTTTAAAAGGATTACCAGAAAGTTTTGTGGCTGCTTTAAGAGATGGAAGAAATTTAAATTGGAAAAAATCTTTAATTGGATCAATACAGTCGACTCTAGCATATGGTGCGATATATTT
Source organism: Solanum medicagineum (assembly GCA_026153255.1). Lineage (NCBI taxonomy): Eukaryota > Viridiplantae > Streptophyta > Magnoliopsida > Solanales > Solanaceae > Solanum > Solanum medicagineum. The sequence goes on along the minus strand of JAPFFP010042000.1, from coordinate 212 downwards.
TAATGCTTATCCAAATTTGACTATTGCATTAACTGATGTTAATATTTTACAATCATTAGTTTTAAACGTTAAGATTAATGGATATAATTATTTACCAGGAACAGAAGTTATGTGTATTTGCACTAGAATTGTCTATAGACCTCTTTATACTTTATCTCCTAGATGTAAAATTTCAGAACAAAATAATGAGACTATTTTATTTGAAAATAATT
>JAPFFP010041999.1:0-14582 GCA_026153255.1 Solanum medicagineum | reverse complement strand
ACTAATGCGAGATTCAAGCACATTTGAAAATTAGCGTCAATTTGTCCAAACCATGTCATGTTTCATTTGAATTCTACTAGTAGTGTAAGATGTGGGGTGTTACATCCGTGTAGCCTGACTATCTCTTTAAGGTATAGCTCGGCATACTCTTCAGCTATATAATTACTCTTGACTGGCAAGAAGTGTGCTGATTTTGTAAGTCTGTCAACTATTACCCATATAGAGTCAAACTTTTGAAATGAGCGAGGCAAACTTGTAACAAAATCCATATTGATGATATCCCACTTCTATGTTGGAAGCTCTATACACTGCATATAACCTCCTGACTTTTGGTGTTCTACTTTCACTTGTTGGCAATTTGGATATTGAGCCACAAATTCTTCAAGATCCTTTTTCATACCTCCCCACCAAAACATTCCCTTCAAGTCATGGTACATCTTAGTTGATCCTGTATGGATGGAATATCGGGAATGATGGGCTTCTTCCATTATCCTCTTTCTTAATCCATAAACATCAGGCACATATAATCTATTCTGGCAGTATAGTACTCCATTTTGTGCAAGGTCAAAGCCCTTTATTGTACCCTGACTCACCTTTTCTTTAAGCTGCCATAGAACAGGATCCTCGAACTGTTTTTCTTTCACCTCCACTACCAATGAAGACTCCCCAGCATTATGCACAATAACCCCTTCCTTGGGAGTTTCAAGAAGGCAAACTCCCAAACTGGCTAACTGATGTAGATCCTTAGCCATTCCTTGTCTTATCATAGCTTGATCACCAGTGTTCATCATTATCTTACGACTCAGAGCATCAGCTACCACATTTGCCTTCCCCGGATGGTACAGTATATAAACGTCATAATCCTTTATTATCTTTAGCCATCTCTGGTATCTTGAGTTCAGGTCTTTCTACTTAAAGATGTATTGTAGACTCTTATGATCAGTATATAGGTAAACATGAAAACCATACAAATAGTGGCGCCATATTTTCAAAGAAAACACAACCGCTGCAAGCTCAAGATCATGTGTTGGATAATTTTTCTCTTGTGGTCGTAGTTGCCTAGACGTATAAGCAATTACCCTACCATTCTGTGTCAGTACACACCCTATGCCAACTCCTGAAGCATCATAATACACTGTAGCATTCAACAAACCTCCTGTAATAACCTGCCAAACCTAGGAAGCTCCGAACATCCGTGGGTGTTATTGGTCTTGGCCAATCTTTCACAACGTCTATCTTTTGTGAATCAAACCTTATTCCCTCATCAAACAAAATATGACCCAAGAATGCCAATGATTTTAGCCAAAATTCACATTTAGAAAACTTGGCATATAACTGTCGATCACGAAGAACCTGTAACACCTGGCGCAAGTGATCTGCGTGGTCCTCTTCTGATTTTGGATATACTAAAATGTTATCTATGAATACTATCATAAACACATCCAAGAATGGCTTGAATACCCTGTTCATTAGATCCATAAAAACCGCTAGTGCATTTGTTAGCCCAAATAACATAACAAGAAATTCAAAGTGACCATAGCGCGTTCTGAAGGCTGCCTTGGGTATATCTTCCTCCTTCACCCTCACTTGGTGATAACTTGATCTCAAATCAATTTTTGAAAAGCACTTGGCATCTTGTAATTGATCAAATAAATAATTAATCCTTGGGAGGGGGTATTTATTCTTAATTGTCACCCTATTCAATTGTGGATAGTCGATACATATTCTCAAGGTGCCATCCTTTTTGCGTACAAATAAAACTGGTGCATCCCAAGGGGACACACTAGGTCTTATGAAACTCTTATCCAGTAAGTCTTTTAATTGCTCTTTTAATTCCCGCAATTCTACTAGGTCATTTTATATGGAGGGATAGAAATAGGTTGAGTGCCTAGAAGTAAGTCAATACCAAAATCTATTTCTCATTCAGGGAACACACCGACAAATTCATTCACTACTTGAATTGATTGATGAGTTGGTGGTTCTGCTTCCATATCCCTCACTCTTACTAGATGGTATGTATAACCCTTAGATATCATCTTTCTGGCCTTAAAGTTAGAGATAAACTTCCCCTTTGGTGCCCCAACATTGACTTTCCATGCAAGAACTGCCTCATTTGGAAATTGGAAGTATACTCTCTTATTTCAGCAATCCACGGTGGCATAGCAAGAAGCTAACCAATCCATAACTATTATAATATCAAATTCCACCATTTCTAGCTCAATTAGGTTAGCCAAAGTGTCACAGTCACAAACAGTTACTACACAGTCATAATAAACCCTTCTAGCTATAATAGATTCACCGGTTGGTGTAGACACTTCAAATGGTTTGCTCAATAATTTGGGTGTTCTCTTAAGCTTCCCAGCAACTAGTGGAGTGTGTATGATAATGTACAACCAGGGTCAATTAGTGCATATACATTATGTGAAAATATGGACAATGTACCTGCGACCACAACAGGTGAAGCTTCCGAATTCTGCTGACTCTCCAGTGCATAAGTGCGACTCTGGACTCCTGTAGAGCTAGCTGTCCCTCTCACACCTCTACCACGACCCATAGGTGCTTTCTGACCCCTACCTACTGGAGAAACTGGTGACGATGATGCAACAACTGACCCAGTAGGTTGTGTTATACCACCCATACGTCTCCTCGGGCAATTCCCCATCATGTGCCCTGGCATACCATACCAATAGCAAACATCTATCCCAACACGACATATACCCGGATGACTCCTTCCACACTACTTACCAGGCTTCCTGGGAGTCGTTGGTTGGCCTGTTAATTAACCCATTGTCCGGGCACCTTGCCTTTCACCTCATTGACAAAACTGATTATTTTGAGACCTTTGAAATTGTGGTGGAACACTCGCTGTAGTGTAGGAGGATGATGGCCTAGGCGGTCTATTAGAAAACCGAGGCCTAAGCTCACCTTGGGGTTGTGTAAACTGTCTTGTAGGTCTGGCTCTTTTGGCCTGCCCCCTTTCCAACTCTTGTGTCCTTCTTTTCTGCCTCTGATCCTCCAATTTTTATGCAAAAGCCTGCGTCCTCGCTATGTCCATATCTTTGTTCAAGGAACAATGGTGCAGTCTCTGACCAGATACATATCCAACCTATCGACATATCGATGAACTCTATCTGTCATGCTAGCAACTACATTAGGAGTATACGTTGCTAGGGAATTAAATTGAAGGCTATACTGCCTCACACTCATATTCCCTAGGTGAAGATTTAGGAATTGATCTGCATGGGCCTCCTGGATCTTTAATAGCACATAATGATCAAGAAATGCCTCTTTGAATTCTTTCCAAATAGTTGGAGGTGCATCTATACCCTTAGATTGCTTCCAAGCTTCATACCACAATATAGCCACACCCTTCAATCTATATGTCGCTAACTCGACAACTTCTATACTACTTACATGCATAACATCTAAAGTGCACTGAATCTGATCAATAAAGTCTTGGGGGTTTTCATTAGGATTTGACCCAGTGAAGATTGGGGGGTCCAAATTAAGAAAATCACGTATCCTTGTACCAACTATCCTATTTGTACCACCTATACCCATAACTGGACCTTCCTGCCTTTGACCTTGGCCAGCAACTATACGAGTCAATAGATAGACTACATTTCTCAGATCCTGCACGGTAGCATCAATAGGTGGTTCTGGGAGAATTTCACTATTCTCGGGTTCACCGAGAGCAGGAGGAGTTGGAGATGTCTGTGACAAAGACTCCTCTTGAGCCTCATTTCGTTGCCTCGCCTGGCTAGGTATACCAAACACCACTTCTACTCCCTTCCCTTTACCTTTATTCTGCCTTGTTTCTGGCATACTTGTTGTACAAAACAATTTAGGAATTAGATATAATGCACCTCTTACACTTGACTTTATATCACGATCTAAAGAATGGAAGGAAAGTAACAACTCCTAAATGCCACGTAGCCTCCTACTTATAAATGTGGTGCACGACACATCGATAAACAAGATTCAACATAGATACGACTTTGTAGACTCCCTAGGATGACCCGCTCTGATACCACTTCTGTCATGCCCCCAAGTCCCGTTAGGGCAGACTAGCACCCGTTGCCGATAAGGTCCAGGAGAACCTACCTGTATCTATGCGCTTTCTGTAGATATTATGAAGGATTTCTATGTTTGACATGTCTTTATGAAAATAAACGGTGATAACAAGGAAAAAGGAAATGCATATGAGTAGGTCGTTGGGGCCACAGTGTCTAAAGTACGAAACATAACTACACTTTAATTGACATAGTCTACAAAGCCTCTAGATAAAGAAAAACATCTGATAAGGATCAGGACAGGCCCTGCCTCAACAAACTGTACAATGTAAACATATAAGCTCTAGACATACACAAACCCCCGAGCAACCTTGAGCTTGGTAACAGTAGCTGAATGTCCTGTACTCCTATTGGGGATATCTACTAGCACCTGTACCTGCAGCATGAAATGTAGGTCCCCCATAAGGGACATTAGTACGAGATAGTATACTGAATATGTAAGGCAGAAAACATTATATATGAAGTAACAACTAAAGTGAGACTGTACTCTAGTGTACCATAAGAAACCACCTGTAGTTATACTGTGGGATCATGTACTTTATGTTCTTTATATTACTCTATCTTTACCGTATAATCTATGCACAACTGTAATACAAATGACCAACTGATCAGTGGTAAACTGTATTGTGATCCTCCCTGGCTAGGTTCTTCCTTAACCCCTCGGGCAACCACCCGTGATAGGATCATCCCCGGCTAGGTGATTATCCACCCCTCGGGCTACCACCCATCAAAAAACAATATATTTTACCTTTCAATTACCATTGAGATGGTTCTTTTAGTGCTCACAATATTTGAACTGTAAGACTATATATGTGGCATCTGACAGGTAGATAATTATACAAGACAATATAATAGTGAAAAGAGTACGTTACACAATTAATGAAAGGCGTATGAAGTGAAACAAGTAGCGAACTTTGTTCGACAGATAGAACTCACGTTACTTGTCATCTACGTGGTATGTTGATTTGAAAGTGACAATGTATGGAAGCCTATGAACATATGAAAGAGTGTAGACACAATTAATAGTTGTGTCGGAGTTGGTAAGTGCCTTTATGTACCAAGGAAGGATCTATGTTTCATGCCAAATAATACGAAGTCAAGTAGCCTTACATACCTCGTTGTATGACCATGTTACTACCTCAAGATGACCTTCCCTTTCTCCAAATACTTATCTACAACATAGTAGGTGAAATAACTAGCATTAGAAGTCAATGGATATACCTTGGCAGCCCAATCACATAAGAAAACAACACATGGGTAGCAAGCGGGTATTTATAAACCCGAGCGTATTCCTTTAACCTTTCCGCCCCTAATCATATTTTTCTAATACATATTTTCATGTACACATCATGTAAAGACTGCTTTAGTGACAAAAAGACATTACAATAGCCCACAAAGCACAACGCATAACAATTCTACACAACCTAAAAATGGACAGCATAACGTTACCTTCCTTCGCTACATTTCGATGTCGACAACTCCAAACCTATTCCAAATCTAACCAAAATGCTCCATAAATATATAAACATACAAAGAGCCTTGAACTAGTCTCAAAATAGTAACAAATAAGTCATTAAGGATGTGAGGCAATAGCCTTCTATCCAACAGCCCACAAGTTCATAGTAAGCACACAATTGCGATATTATATAAGGACTCACTTTTGTGGACTGTAAAAGTGGTTATTTAGCCTTGTTACATTACTATAAGACAAATATTTGTTAAATACATAAGTATTACCTCATAATAAATCCAACCAACAAGATAAAAACCTCTTAATTAACAAGAAAAGTTCACAAGAATCCTTAGCATACAAGCTGTCCAGAATTTCCAGCATATGTGTGATTAGGTTGTTTGTTTGCTTTTGATAAACAAACCATACTAAAAACAAATCTAAGATTACTTACCTTTGCATTCAAAGTTCATGTCTCCTTTATGAACCCTAAAAGAGTCGTTTTTCTGCTTCACAAGGTAAAGAAATGTTGAGAGAAAACTTTGTAGAGCAATCTGATTTTTGTGTGTTCTAATTGGGAACTGAATTGTGGGAGTTGTTTTAACCCTTTATAACAATCCAGATGGTTACTATGAAAGGAATAAGAGAAACGATAGGGATGATAGTTGAGGGTGCAGACATTGTTATAGAAATGGTCCGTATGTGCCACCACATAATTGAGACTCTAGCGCTGGTGTTGAAACGATCCCAAAAAGTTCCAATAACGTGCCTCAAAATGCCTGAAATTTTAAATTACATATATCTTAAAATTTGTTCGTTATTTCAAAAATTCGACTTCATGTTCGTGATCAAGCGGTCGAAATTAGGTGAAAAAGGGTCTAACCTCTATTTAAGAGCGAAAGATTAGCAATTATAAATTTATAAGTCATGAATTCTAGTGAGATTTACCGTTCCCTCTGTTACGCACCAAGGGCGCTCCTTAGTATAATTCCTTCTCCGTGATGTGGAGAGGTGTATTTTACCTAGCAATGAGCTCCTGTGTGGTCCAATATATTCTAAGTGTTGGCCCCAAGTTTCCCTAATGTGTTTTTATCTATACTTATAAACATTGCACCCTTATATCATCCTAAACATTTTTCTATACTCCCCAAAACATTTAGCCAAATTTTCACTCAAAAATTGAAAACTCAAAACCTTCATCCGGAACAACAAATTTTCTTCAAGCTTCAAGCCTCCATTGTCAAACTTCACTAAGAACTTCTCCAAAGCTAAGGTATGTGGTGTTAAATAAGTTGGTCCTTCCACCTAAGGTGCCTAAACCCTCTTTTGCCTAATATTGCATGATCTAAAGTTGATTTTACAGGTGGGTCTTGTATATTTAGAAATTTATTGTACAATGATTTTGGTTCATGAAAGTATGGTCGTTTTAGCATGTTTAGAGCTCTAAATCTTTGACCTAATGTTAGAATTGATGAGGGATTTTGATGTGAATGTCTTGGGGATGTTGCAAGGTGTTGATTGATAGTTTTACCATAGATTTTCTTGCATGATTTCATCTCAGAATTGCATGGTCTTTCACAACCATTACATACCCCCCAAAGTGTTTGATAAAATGTCCTGTTATGTTTTCTTGAGGGATTGAATGTCCAAAGTATAAGATATGATATGATTCATGTTACGATGATGAATGAACTTATGTACATGATATATATAGTCAATATATTGTCTTCCATTAGACCATGCTCGATTCGTGGGTTATAGGAGCCCGGATAACCATGTGAGGTGTATGTTCCTTGCCACCAAGGTGCCCAGGTGTGAATGGCATCAACCATGTGAGGGTTGTAGTACCTTTCCGCAGGGTATCCAGGTGTGAATAGTATCGACCATGTGAGTGGTGTAGTACCTTGCCACCAGGGTGTCCACGTGTGTATGAAATTAAACATTTAAGGTGTGTAGTACCTTGCCACTAGGGTGTTTAGGTGTGAGTGGCATCTCCCAACCGTAGTTAGGATTCTAGCTTGGTCTCTTTTGCATGTATGATATCTTATATGAGCATGAGTTACTGAAATCATATTTTACTTATGCATTGATCATACAGGCCATATTGTTATACTTGCCTATTGTCTAATTTATGCATTTTGAGTATGATGTCTATCTATAGTTGTATTCCACCCCATATACTTAGTACATTTAAACGTACAAACGCATATGCTTGCCTATATGATATCACCATGTAGGGATCGACGCTCAACTTGATCATCCTCCTCCTCTATGTGGATAATCAATGCTATTTTAAGCTTGTTCGTGAGTCCTCCGTTTCAGAGACCTTAGTCTATGTTGTATCCATGTACTGAGACACGTTCCTTTGTTCTATTTTAACTATGAGGGCGAGCTTGGTTAGCTTGTCTTGGCCCCCGCTCTATCTATGTACTTAGAGGTGTCTGTTGGAAAAGTTGTGTGATTATGATTTGAGCTATGACTCCTTGTCTTTGATGTTGATATTTTAGCAAGCTATACCTTAGCCCCTTATGCTTGTTTTATGTCTTTTACATCCACGACCAATGATGTGTAATGATAATTTGAGAGGCTTGTTTGGGGTTCCTTCGGGTTCCCATTTGCCATGTCACGTCTAGGCCCAAGGCTTGGGTTATGACAAACTTGGTATCAGAGCACTAGGTTTATAGGTCCTCGGGGTCAAACATACCGCATCGAATAGAGTCTTGTTCATGGCTTTGAAGCGCGCCATGACTATGAGTAGGAGGCTATGAGGCGTATTAGGAAATGTTTCCCTTCTTCATTTTCTAAGTCGTGCTATAGAGTTGTGGTAAGTATTTCCCCCCTAACGATTGTTCTTTGCTATGATTAGATCATGCTAAACACTAGAGAAAGACAGGCCTAAACTCCTGAAGAGCAACCTAACAATGGTGAGCTTCGAGATGTTGTTACTACGCTTGCTCAAGTTGGCCAACCAAGTCCAACAAGGGGTCCAAGCCCCTCATACTAATACCTCGTAAGAGACTTTATGGCTATGAGTACTCTGGTTTTCCATGGGTCAAAGGTGGATGCAAACCCACAAGAGTTCATTGATGAGTTCTACAAAATCTTGAATATCATGGATGTTGGGCTAAATGAAAAGGTGGAGTTGGCGTCATACAAACTAAAAGTGGTAGCCCAATTTTTTTATGAGCAATGGAAGGGGGAGAATGGGGTTGATAGTATGGTGCTTTGGGAGGATTTCAAATTGGCCTTCCTTGATCGATTTTTCCATCTTGAACTTAGGGAGACAAAGTTAGTAGAGTTTCTAAACTTGAAAGAAGGTGCTATGGGTGTGAGGAAGTATGCCCTCAGATTTAATTAATTTTGAAAGTATTCTCCTCACTTGGTGGCCAATCCTTGGTTGAGGATGAATAAGTTTGTTATGGGGGTTTCTGACTTGGTAAGTGAAGAATACCGATCCGCCTTGCTAATTAGTAATATGGATTTGTCTCGGTTGATAACTTATGTCGAGCACATGGAGGAAGAAAAGTTGATAAAAAGGAAGTGTCATGAGGCCAAGAGGGCCCGTTTTGAAGGTAGGTTTCAAAAGGGTGCTAGACATTATCAATGCCAAGGGCCTCCTCTTGCTAATAATAGGAGGTTTGCCAATGACTTCCTTAGTCCTCAAGGTGTGGGTGGAATGGATCCGAACGATGTGTGTCATAGATGTGGAAAGAATCACAAGGGACCATGTTTGAAGGGTTCCAATGCATCTTTTGAATGTGAGGAGCTTGGTCACAAGAGGGTGGATTGTCCAAGAAAATGTGGCAAGGTCCGAGGTGCAAATGCAGTTTCATTGGGTAGAGGTGGTCCTCAAGATGGTGCCCCAAGGTACAACCAACTTTATGCTCTACATGGGAGGAAAGGGGTTGGTGAGGTCCCCGATGTTGTTATCGGTATGTTGAAAATCTTTGACTTTGATGTGTAAGCTTTGATTGATCTGGGTTCCACTCTTTCCTTTGTTACTCCTCTTATTGCTAAAAAGTTCCATGTTATTCCCGAGTTGTTGCATGATTCATATGAAGTCTCTACTCCTATTGGTGCCTTGATTGTTGCTAGGAAAGTTTAGAGGAGTTGTCCTATTTGCATTTTGAATAAATTGTTGCCTTGTGATCTGGTAGACTTTGATGTCATTCAATGCTTCCATTGATTGTAGAACCTGTAGGGTGAAGTTTCAATTTCCAAATGAACCCGTCCTTGAGTGGGACAGTCAAGATATTGTGATCAAGGGTAGATTCGTTTCATGCATTAAAGCCCATAGGTGGATTTCCAAAGGGTGTTTGTATCATCTTGTGAGAGATAAAGATGTGAAGTCTAAAGTCCCTTCTATTGAGTCGGTTCCGATTATAAATGAGTTTTTTGATGTCTTCCCCAATGACCTTCCCGGTGTCCCTCCCGAAAGAAAGATAGATATTGGCATAATCTCCATTCCCCCTTACTGTATGGCCCCGACGGAGTTGAATGAGTTAAAAGAGCAATTAAAAGATTTATTAAAAAAGGGATTTATTAGACCTAGTCAATCTCCTTGGGGTGCTCCGGTGTTGTTTGTGAAAAGGAAGTATGGGTCACTTAGAATGTGCATAGATTACCAGCTACTCAATAGGGTCACTATAAAAAATAGATATCTTCTTCCAAGGATCGATGACTTTTTTGACCAATTGCAAGCGGCTAGCTTTTCCTCTAAGATTGATTTTCAGTCCTGGTACCATCAAGTGAGGGTGAGGCAGTGTGATATTCCATAGACGGCCTTCATGACTAGATATGGGCACTATGAATTTGTGGTGATGTCCTTTGGGTTAACTAATACACCGGCCATCTTTATGGACCTAATGAATAGGGTCTTCAAACCCTACCTTGATTCCTTTGTTGTGGTCTTCATTAATGCTATATTGATCTATTTCACATAGTAGGTAGGAGCATATGGGCCATTTGAGGGTTGTGTTGCTAAGATTGAGGGAAGAGAGATTGTATGCTAAATATGGCAAGCGTAAATTTTGGTTGAAGGAGGTTGCATTTTTGGGTCATGTGGTGTCGGGGAATGGCATTGAAGTGGATCCTTAGAAGAACAATGTGACTAGTATTTGCCTAGACCATCGACCCCGTCGGATATTAGGAGTTCCTTGGGTCTGCGGGTTACTATAGAAGGTTTGTGAATGGGTTTCTCCTCCATTGCTTCCCCTATGACAAACTTGACCCAAAAGAGGGTTATGTTTGAGTGGACCTATGCATGTGAGAAAAGTTTCCAAACATTGAAAGATAGACTTGTCTTCGCTCCTATATTGTCACGACCGGATAGCTTGACGGTTTTGTTATGTATTGTGATGCATCTAGAGTTTGTTTGGTTTGTATGCTAAAACGATAAGGTCATAGCCTATGCTTTTAGGGAACTCAAAGTGCATGAAAGGAACTATCCTACCCATGATCTTAAATTAGCTGCCATGGTGTTTGAATTAAAGATTTTGCATCATTATTTGTATAGGGTGCATGTTGATGTCTTCACTGATCATAAGAGCATTCAATATGTATTCACACAAAAAGATCTCAACTTGAGACAAAGAAGGTGGCTAGAACTTCTCTAGAACTTCTCAAAGATTATGACATAAGTGTGCATTATCATCTGGGTAAGGCAAATGTTGTGGCGGATGCTTTGAGTCGGATGTTTATGGGTAGCCTTGCTCATATGGATGGTAGTGATAAGGACATGGCTAGGGATGTGCATAGATTGGCTAGATTGGGGGTAAGGTTGGAAGATATGGGTAATAGTGTAGTTATGGTTGATGGTTCTAAATCTTCCTTGCTTGATGAGGTGATAGCAAATCAAGATCTAGACTCCTCCTTGCTTGAATTGAAGGCCTTGGTGAAAAAGGGAAAAATAGAGGTTTTCTCCCAAGGGAAAGATGGAGCCCGTAGATACCTAGGTAGGTTATGTGTGCCATGTGTTGATGATTTGAGGGAGAGAATTCCTGATGAGGCCCATAACTCTTTTTATTCTATCCACCCCGGCTCCACCAAAATGTATAGAAACTTGAGGGATGTGTATTGGAGGCATGAAGAAGGGTATTGCTAAATTTGTTTTCGGTTGCCATAGTTGTCAACAAGTCAAAGCCGAACATCAAAGGCCAAGTGGCCTGACCCAAGACATAGAGATTCCTACTTGGAAGTCGGAGGTAATTAATATGGATTTTGTGGTTGGGTTTCCCAAGATTAGGAAAGGTTTTGATTCTATATGGGTGGTAGTTGATAGGATGATGAAATCGACTCATTTTCTACCAGTTAAGACTACATATGGGGCTGAAAAGTTTGCAAGGTTGTACATCCATGAGTTACTGAGTATACATGGTGTTCCTTTCTCTATTATATCAGATCGTGGTGCACAATTTACTTCACACTTTTTGAGGTCCTTTTCAAAGGGGTCTTGGTACCAAAGTTCACCTTAGTACGACCTTCCACCCTCAAACGGATGGCCAAGCCGAAAGGACAATTTAAACACTTGAGGATATGCTTAGGTCTTATGTCTTGGACCTTAATGGTAGTTGGGATTACCATCTTCCATTGATTGAGTTTGCCTACAAAAATAGTTATCACTCTAGTATCGGTATGGCTCCTTTTGAGGCTCTTTATGAGAGACATTGTAGATCACTGGTGGGTTGGTTTGAGGTTTAAAAGTTGTCTTTGTTTTGAATGGATCTAGTTATGGAGGCTCTTTATGACTAGGGAAAGGTTGCGGATAGCCCAAAGTTGTTAAAAAGTCTATGGCGATGTAAGAAGAAGAGACCTAGAATTTCAAGTGTATGCTTGGATCTATTTGAAAAGGTTCTCCAATGAAAGGTGTGGTCCATTTTGGTTAAAAGGGGAAGTTGATTCTAAGGTATGTCGATCCTTATGAGGTGATAAAGAGGGTTCGCAAGGTAGCTTATGAGTTGAAGTTTCCTAGTGAAATGAATTCGGTTCATCCGGTATTCCATGTTTCCATTTTGAGAAAGTATGTTGGTGATCCTAATGACATTGTGCCTCTTGATGTGGTGAGCGTTGTTGAGAATAACTTGACTTATGAGGAGGTTTCGGTTCAGATCTTGGATAGGTAAGTAAAGAGATCAAGGAACAAGAAGATGGAATCCGTTAAGGTCCTTTGGAGGAACCAGCAAGTCGAAGGTGCCACTTGGGAGGCCGAAGCGAATATGCAAAAGCAGTATCCTTATCCTTTCCACTCCACTCAAGCCTAAGGTACTAATCCTAAGTCTCATATGTGATTTCAAGTCTTACATTTCAACCCCTATGTCATTCATATACATTCATGTTTAAGTTGGTAATATGATGATTTTACACTTATGTTGAGATTTTGAAAATGGTATTTTAGACATTATGTTGCATTCTTGTTGGGGCTGATTTGGTCATGATCACTGTTGTCTTGTACGTCTCTTTACATTTGGGGATGAATCTTCCCAAGGAGGAGATATTGAAATGACCCCAAAAGTTCCCACAAATGTGGCTCGAAATGCCAGGAATTTTAATTTCCATATATCTTATAATCCATTCGTTATTTCGAAAATCTGATTTCATAATGGTGATCAACGAGTCGAAATTAGATGAAATGGGTCTACCCCAATTTAAGAGCGAATGATTAGCAATTATTAATTTTTAAGTGACGAATCCTAGTGAGGTTTATGTGTTCCCTCTGTGACGCGCCAAGGGCGTGGTTTAGTGTAATTCCTTCTCTACGTCTTGTCTGCGATGCGGAGAGATGTATTTTGCCTGACAGTGTTTCCCAATGCGGCCCAAAATCTTCTAAGTGTTGGGCTCAAGTTTCCCAAACATGTTTTATCGATACATAGCCAAATATCACCCTTATATCATGCTAAATATTTTTCAATCCTCCCCAAAACACTTAAACCATATTTTCACTCCAAAATTCAAGACTCAAAACGTTGATCCAGAACTAAGGATCTTCTTCAAGCTTCAAGCCTGCATTTTCAAACTTCACCAAGAACTTCTCCAATGCTAAAGTATGTGGTATTGAACCATTGGGTCCTTCCACCCATGGTACCTAAATCCTCTTTTTTTTAATATTGCATTGTTTAAAGTTGAATTTACATATGGGTCTTATATATTGAGAAATTTACTGCATTGGTTGTTTTATCATGTTTTGAGCTCTAAATCTTGGACCTAATGTTGGACTTGATGAGGGGTTTTGATGTGAATTCCTTGAGAGTGTTGTAAGGTGTTGATTGATGGTTTTACCATAGATTTTATTTCATGATTTCATCTCTAAATTGAATGGTCTTTCACCCCCATTACACACCCCAAGGTGTTTGATAAAATGTCCAGTTATGTTTTCTTGAGGAATTGAAATGAGCTTATGTGCATGATATATATGTTCAATATAATGTGTTGAATTAAACCATGCCCGAACCGTGGGGTATAGGAGCGCAGATAACCATGTATGGGGTATGTACCTTGCCACCAGAGTGTCCAAGTGTGAATGGTATCAACCATGTTAGGGATGTAGTACTTTGCCACCAGGGTGCCCAGGTGTGAATGGCATCAACCATGTGAGGGGTGTAGTACCTTGCCACTAGGGTGTCCAGGTGTGAATGACATCAACCATGTGAGGAGTGTAGTACCTTGCCACCAAGGTGTCTAGGTGTGAATGGTATCTCCCAACCATAGTTGGGATTCCTTCTTGGTCTGTTCTACGCATATGATATCTTATATGAGCATGAGTTATTAAAAGCATGTTTTACTTATGCATTTATCATACATGCGATATTGTTGTACTATGCCTATTGTATAATATATGCATTTTAACTATGATGTCGATCTATTGTTGCATTGCACCCCACATACTTAGTACATTTAAACGTACTAACATATACTCTTTCCTACATGATATCACCATTTAGGGACCGGTGTGAAAGTTGATCATCCTCCTCCTCCACGTGGCTAGTCGGTGCTACTCCAAGCTTGTTGTTGAGTCCACCATTTCGGGGACCTTAGTCTATATTGCTATTAACCATGTATTGAGA
>JAPFFP010041998.1:0-14584 GCA_026153255.1 Solanum medicagineum | reverse complement strand
GCTCGTCGTCGTCCGTGGATGTAGCCTATTTATTGGGTGAACCACGTTAAATCTGTGTCTCCATTTATTACCTTGCCCAATTTATTTATATTTTTTCAATATCAATCCTGATCCTTATCACACTTCCGCTATCGCATCAGGTACTCCTAACAAAAGGTTTTTGAAGAAAGCGAGAAACAATAGTCATCACCAGAGAAGAATATTGGATCTCCCAATGTATGGACATAAGTCCGCTCATATTTTTGTTCATCTAGCCGATATATTTCAATTTTAACGGCATTATTGCTACGAAGGACAATTATTTAAATTAAATCTCAACACGAAATAATTGCCCGCTTAGTTATTTCTTCACAAGTGTACCTCATCCAACTCCAATACTGTGCAACCTGGAAGCTACCAATTACCTCCTCCAACCCTCAAGTTACAGAAAGTACACCATAACTTAGCCTCAGCCCTGTGTTTTTTCCCACTAAGATGGGATTAAAGTGTCAGCTCATATGAGACTGTCACTTCACATATTTCACATGTTCATCTTCTCTGGAATAATGGTAGAGCATAAGAAGTATCTGGTAGTTTTGCAACTGCTGGAATGACTCGTTTACTAATAACCTGTGTAGCTGTAGTTCTGTTTTCAGTCTGAAGAAGATTTTCATCTGTACTCCCAAGCAGAAATACCAATGGAGCATGTTAGTCGCCAGGTTTGCTGACAACTCTTTGTTGATTTATGACAATACACATATATAAACAGGAGATTTGAATCTATGAACAGTAATATGCGTGTGAAAACACAACATACAATAAAACAGAGATAGTATATGACCTGGTCTGATTCAGCTGCATTGCATTTTGCTGTGCATTCCATTACTTGGACACGATGGACGATAGTTACCAGTCCCACCACCAAAATTAAAACCGATTGATGGTAGAGATTTTAACCAGAAGACGAATACATACTTAATATATGAACTCAATGTTAGGATAATGCAAACTCTTCCTCCCACATCGGCGGTGGAAGGTCAAGATGACCAACTTAAATAGGTTGAATCCAATCCATTAGTATGAGGCCTTTTGGGAGATGCCCAAAAACAAATTCGTGAGAGCTTGGCTCAAAGCGGATAATATCATACTAATCTGGAGTTGGGGTGTGGGCACGCGCGGTTCCAACACCTCAACATATCACTTAGTTTAATTATAGCATTTTGTGTAAGCACAATATCAGCAAGAGCAGGCTAGCATTCTCATCAAATGGACAACCAGTTTTGCCACAAATCATGGGCAGAAGCTCCATTACGATAGAGCAGTTCAAAAGCAGTAAAGAGTGGTAGCATTTATGAAGCTTTATGTAATAATTTAAGTTGAACTAACCATTATAGCTGTAGAAGTCGTACAAGACTGCATAAGCAACGGGCTGATGTATCAGCAGAAGAAGAGCTGCCGAAGATGAATAAAAGCAAAATATGGCGTTTATCTCTATATGTGATACTTCAAATCCAGTGTGCTTAGACAAAACATTGAACTTTGGTCTTAATGCCTTTGCCGCTGACACACCAGCAGCCTCAAGTTCACTGAACTCATGATAAGTGGTAAGTGGAGAGAATGAAGAGAACCCTTCCAATGAATAATATCAACGCCATTATAATTTAAGGATTCAAAATTTCTCTTCTGTTCTTTTCTCTCTCTACAATTGTGAAAACAGAGATATTTCATCAGATTGGCTGGTAAAGTATGAACAAACAGATGCCAAGCAAGGAACGAAACTTTGAACAGAAAAATGTCAATCGTAATGTAAAAAAGGAACAGGAAAAAGGTAGGATGGAAATTGCACGAACAATGACGAGCAATCTCCGTCATAGCTAGCGTATTCCTGTATTTTTTTGCGTTTAATAGGAGGAGGAACAACGGTTCCAGTTTTGAGGACAATCGCCCTCAAACTTGGAGTCTTGAGTCACCGGATGTTGTGCGGGTTCGTGTTAAGTTCCAGTTTTACTTACTTTAGTTGATTTGAGGACAATTTTGGCTTGATTACATGACACTGTCAATATCATTTTCTGCTAAAAGGACAAGGTGTTTGAGTCTGACTACACCTTTTTCTTAATGAGATTCTGCTTTCATTAGATAAGGTTGAGAATATTAAGCCTTGTTAGAAGAAAGTGTGCTATAAACCGGAAGAGCTTGGCTTTGTTTTCTTCCTCCCATTTCATTTATTCTTAGTCATTGATCAGATCCATAGTATAGTCCCTTTTTTTTGCCCAGAAAACATTTTAATATTTGTTTGGGTTCATCAATATCGGATGGTAATTCTTATCTTTTTTTGCCCCATGAACTATGTTTTGAGCCCCCCTTCCCCCCCCCCCCCCCCCAACAATTTGCATCTCTTGGACAAATCTTACTGTCTAGCCAGTCAGCCCCTATTTACAAACAAAGGAAGCAGCCTACAGGGCCTTACAATTGTTTATAGGTCTTTAGAGATAATACAAGTCTTTGGAAGCAATAAAGGGGGCATATACATCAATATACGTGATATATGCAGTAAGGATACAAAGACAAAGAGGCAAAGAGCCCAATAAGGCAGCAGCTGGACTATTTTATTATGTCTATCTATTTGTTATATGTGATACTAACTCTAACATTTTTGTATTATTTTATTATTATTAATCTAATTGTTTCTCCAATATTGTCTCCATTTTTATATTAATTTTCCTTTTTAATGATTTTCTGAGTGTTAGAATTACTCTTGCAATTTATTTTGGTAACATTTTTATAATTCAAGTGTCAATTCAATTTCAAGCTTAGTCAACTCCTTTCAAAAATTTTAGTCAATTTTTCAAAATTAGCCAATTCTTTCAAATTTAGTCAGTTCTTTCAAGTTTAGTCAATTCTTTCAAAATTAGTCAATTTTTTTCAAACTAGTCAACTTTTTTTTTTCAAAGTCAATCAAATCTTTACAAGTTAGTCAACTTCCTAATCGTCGGTCAACCGCGAGTTACCGGTCATTTTGAGTGATTAATTTCTCCTCAAAGTGGAAATTGAACCGAACCCTTCCTTTGGTATGTTAAGTAGATTTCTCTATTAAGTCTTTTTAAATGTTTATTGGTTTATTAATTATTCTTAAAATTAGGTGGCGACTCTTTCAAAAATTTTAGAATTTGGTTTATACTTAAATTAATTAAGTGTTAAATCAAATTTTTCAAAAAAAGGTCAAACATTTTTCAAATTAACACCCAAAAACTAGTATAAACATTAGCAACCAATAAACAAGAAGTCATGTGGGTGCTTTGGTTCTTGCTAAGCTCACTATTTGTCAGATGAATACCCATAGTCTTTAAATTTCATAGTCTTTAAATCTTGTATCCGCACTATCTATTTAGTATGTTGAGATAATTTATTTGGGCACGCCACATACATGTATCTTAGGATCAAAGTGGGATTATAATATCTAAAACTCATACTAAAATAAGTAATTAACCCTTAAACTATTTAGGTTTATGTCGTTTGCCGTTTATCTAATGCGTAGACTTCCTTGACTTGGTTTTGGACCATATAAAATATTTAGGTATGATTTTATATTCTTTTCTTGATAAAACAATGCAATTAATTGACTGACCAAATAATATAAATCTACTTTTCTTTCTTTCTTTGTTTCTCTCTTTTTTTTCTTACTTAATAATGCAAGTTGACTGACTTTTATCAATCAACTTCACCTGTCTTGTTGTGCTTTTGTCCTTATAAGTTGGCCAATGCATTCCTCAATGTGAAGACTTAAAAGGTTGCAGAAAGCACGACCATTCACCAAGTCATTCAAAAATGTTTTACAACCAATTTACCCACATCTAAAAAAAAAAATTACATTTAAATAATTTATAATTTAGGGAGAAGGCTAAAATATATATATGTTATCGGTCTTTGAGAAAAGACTCATTTATGTCATTATCGTTTGAGAAAAAATTCATCTATGCTATTATTTTTAACTAGGGGTTTTGCAAACCACTTAAATAACTTTTAGTATCTTTAAATTAGAGTTTTATATCAAATGTAGTCTTTCTAGTCATTCTTCTTCAATAATGCCCACAACACATGAAGAGCATGTTAGGACCGATAGGAATCTGCGGAAGCTAGCAAAGCAACCTCGAAAGACCATGAGCATGAAGATAAATGAGAAACACAATAATTTAATGTTGGTTCGGTCAACCGACCTACATCCACAAGAGGAGATGGACAATCTACTATATAAAAGAGAGTATAAAATATTGAGAGAAATAACCTCACCAATTCACTCAGGATACAAAGAGGTTCACACATACTTGTGTCTCGCAATTACTCTCTCCACGTACAACTCTCAAACCCTTGCGGCTATATTGTAAATGATACCAAACGAGAAGGAATAAGCTTCTATTTATAGAATCATAACCTTTTTCCTACTAAAAAAAGGATTCGCTAAATATGGAGAAAATCTATTTTTCTTTTTCTATTAGAAAAAGATTCGTCAAATATGAAGAAATTTTATTTTCTTTTAAATATATGTTGCGTCTAGAACTGGCCTGCCAAGATAAATACTTGTTCTTAGCCTCGTTTTGATTTCACTTGTTAGGACTACATAAACCGCCACCCTAACTCCATATTAATATGATATTATTTGCTTTGGACCAAGTTCTCACAGATTTATTTTTGGGTACATTTCAAAAGACTTGATACTAATGGAGTTGGATGAGTACTTATTAATGAGGACAAAAGAGTAATTAAGAGTTAACTATTTTTGGTTAATTATTAGTTAGGACTTTGTAAGACTAGTTAAATCCTAATTAGGAGTTAATTAGTATAGGGTATATATATATATATATATATATATATATATGGGAATAAGCACTGTACGCCCAATTTTTCTCTTTTATTCTTGCCCTAACGCAGAGGAGAACAGTTGAGAGCTCCCATTATTGGAGCCGCCTTTCCCTTCCATTGTTCATCAATTCCTTGTGTATTCTTGTTCCTTGTCTGCTTCTATTTCTGTTCACTTATATATTAGTATATTTTTTTTCTTCTTTAAGTTTTCGAATTATGTAAGATCTGTAAGCTAACTGTATCTTTACAACAGCCTTTTCGTTCAGGAGTTCATTCTTTTTTGGCGGGGACTGAATGGGGATTTGGATAATCTTTGGGGTAGTTTGGTCACTGACCGTAGCAGTAGCATCAGAACCGACAGAAGAGTAATAATAGCTAATCTTGGGAGAAGACTTCAAAGCTATACACTGTATGATTTTGAAATTTATTGGCTCGACTAATTTGAAAAAGGAAAAGAAGAGATGTATGTATTAGTGTTGAAATCATACTTTTTGGCGGGTATTGCGCATCGGGACCGTTAGGGGACCCATTTTTTTATTATACTTTTTTTAATTTAATTTCTTTTTCTTTTAAAAAAAGAGAAGTTTCACTTTAATTTTGTGTAAGTGGGTTACATGGGGTGGGGGCCTATAATTGTCGCTTTTTTTTTTCTTGAAATTTATAATTTTTAAAATTATTTAATAGTTGATTAGAGTTATATACGTATTAGTAATGAATGAATTAATTTTAAGAGTGTAAATTGTAATGCACATTTAGTTATTCCACCTCTTAAAAGATGATAAGTAAATTTTTTTCGTAATTTATATATGTATTAGTTAAGTTATCAGATACTATATCACTTATGCGAGATTTAATACTTAGATAATTCATTTTCAAATCAACGACCAAACAACCCTTTAGAATGTGTTCGATATGAAAAAAATGTTTTTTTACTAAAAATAGTTTCTTAAAATAAGTAAATTTTTTTTTGATGATTGGTTATTAGGGAGAAAATATTGTATGTTTCAATAGTATTTAGGAATAGATAGGCAAATACTTTGACCTCGTACTTGGACCTTGGACCTTTAGGAAGGACCAAGATCTTTGTATTGATTCAACCTTGACCAAGATCTTTGTATCGATTCAACCTTGATCAAGAACACAACCTTGACCTGATAATTAGGACTTATTGATCCGATCAATTTAAATTCATGTTATACGAGATCTAATTAAAATTCTAATTTAAAATAAAGTTTTTAAAGTTGTTTAAGTGATTTTACAAAATTGGAGTTAAAAATAATGACATAGATAAACCTTTTCTCGAATGTATGACGTAAATGAGCCAAAACTTTCAACGAATGACACAAGTGATGAACCTTTTCTCAAAGTTCGATGACATATTTGAGCCTTAACATACTTCCAGGAGCCAAGACATATTTCTACAATCGAATAGTTTTATTGCTCTACTCAGGTTGGTGATGGAAGAATTTTACGAGAGCATTTTCCAAAACCAACAGTATAGCCATTTCCCTGCATACAAATGAATCAAGTCTCATCAATTTGTAAGATGAGTGATCATAGAAATGAAACATGAAATTATTAGATATTTAGATACACATAACTAGATGTATTTGCTTAGTTATATGTTGAAATACATTTTACAAGTTTATCAATCAACTTCACCTGTCTTGTTGTGCTTTTGTCCTTATAAGTTGGCCCATGTATTCCTCAATGTGACTACATAAACATAAGTCATTCAAAAATGTTTAAAAATAACAGTTTATATAAATCTTTTTCAAACGATAATGATATAAATGAGTTAAATTTTTGACGAATAACATAGATAAACTTTTTTTCAAAGTTCGATGAAATATTTAAGTCATTTTTTTATTAATGCAAGGAGCTGAAGACAACCATCCATAAGCGTCAAAAGAGAATTTAATCACTTTGAAGGAGTAGTTGCATCATAGGAGAAGACAAATCAAGAAATATACGATGTAGACCATATCACAATGGGCTTGGAATATATGTTTTAATTCATTTAAAATGTAATTTTAATATAATTTGTGATATTTACACCAATACTTTCTTTACTTGTCACAATCCATTTCTTTTTCATTTCTCTTATCATTGTTAATCTCTTCTTTTAGATATTAGATATCTGAGTTTTCTATCTACACTATTATCGATTACATAAATAATATATTAATATCAATTGTTCATTTTTCTAACTGAATAATACCGATATTTTAGGTATAAATTTACACACCTAATAATTGAGATGAAAAAATTATAAATTTTAATCATGAATCCGTCTTTGAGTAAGAGGTCAAGCAATAGATATTTTTTCAAACTTGTCTTAATTAGATTGCATGACCTCCCGTTTACTTGGTTTTGGACCATATATAATGCAACCTTTTTTTTAAGATAATTTAACTTGACTGACTTTTCTCCATCGATATTCTTAATGACATTTCAATAGTGAGACTCCAAAAAAAGATTGTGGAAATTACAATTAATTTAACTTTTTTGTTTGTTTGTTTGAATAACACTTTTTATTTTTACTTACATGATTTTTCATAAATAATGTCAGATTTATTTAAGTGAAGCAATAAATAAATATTTAAATATCCCCTATATAAATCTATTTGCTTATTATTGTTTATGTTTTTTTTTTTACTTTTCATTCTTTAAGATTTATTTGCTTAGCATTATTTGAGTTTCTTATTCTTATTTCATTTTTTGTTACTTTCATTCTTTAGTGTAAAAAAAAAAAAATAAGAATAGAAAGAAGGAAGTGTAAATGAAAAAAGAGAAAAAGTAAGAAAGAGATTTAAAACTTTTTTTTCAGCTATATCATTATTCATTTTTTTGTATTTATAAAAAATAAATTTTACAAGAAAATGAGTAGAAAAATAAATTTGAACAATAAATTCAATTAGCGGTTGAATCTAAGAAGTAAAAAGAATTGAAGTATGAGATGGATCAAATATACAACCTACGTGAATTTTCTTAAAGATAATTTTTACTTTCGACAGACCATAAAGATATATCTAACTTATTTGTGTAACAGTAGAATATAAATTAGTCACATAAAAAAATATATCAAATGACACAAAGGCATCAAGCCATCTTAAGAAATACTACTTTTTGACTGTATATGGGAATATAATTAGGAAAATGGGAGATAGTGATATCCACTCAGAAATACATAAATAATTTGTTCAAAGGGTCCATTTATGTGATTAAAGTTTGAAAAAGAATTAGGATTAGACGAGGCAAAGAAAAGTAAAGTTCCATTATCAAAAAGGATAAAGATGTATAGATTTTTGAAATTTCCCACTTAACAAAGGTACATTTTTGTGTAACAGTGGGACATAAATTAGTCACTTTTATAACAATGAGTATATCAACTCTAAATCGCAAAAAAAATATATATGAATCATTTGTGCAATAATGCAAGTTGAGTAGTTGACTGACTAAAAATCTTAAACCAATTTATTCCTTGCCCCTCTCACTTCTCCTCTTGTGTTTTTGTCTTTGTAAAGTTGGCAAATTGCTATAAAAGTTTGGGGAAATCATTAAATAAATCCAGTGTCCAGATTCCATTGAAACATTCTATATCATTTATCTAGTGCATATGGAGAAGCACATTTTCTTATTCATATTTCTCCTTCTAATTCAATTTTCTATGTCAATTGCTTCCTCAAATGAGACTGACCAACAAGCTCTACTAGCTTTCCAAACTCTTGTTACGAGTACTAGTCATTTTTTGGCCAACAATTGGACCAAAAATACTTCTTTTTGCTCTTGGTTCGGTGTCACTTGTAGTTCCAAAAGGCAAAGAGTTGTGGCCTTGATTCTTCCTAATTTGCAACTTCAAGGCACAATATCACCCTCTTTGGCCAATTTGTCCTTTCTTAGAGAGCTCAATCTTGAGAACAATTTACTCCACGGTGGCATCCCTTATGGACTTGGCCACTTGCCTCGCTTGCGAGTGATTCATGTTCAAAATAATCAGCTCAACGGAAATATACCAACAAGTCTATTTCAAAACCAGAGAGTTCAAGTGATTTCATTGGCTTTCAATGAACTCAGTGGTGAAATGTGGAGAGGGCCATGGTACGTAGCCGAACTCAGAGTCTTAAATCTCAGAAACAATATCCTCACGGGTGTAATCCCTCCTTCGATTGGAAATGCCACAAAATTGATGAACTTCTCTTTGTCTTTGAATAGAGTTAGTGGCAACATTCCGAAGGAAACTGGTAATCTGAGCCAGCTTCGATTTTTGGCCTTGGCCGATAATCAATTAACAGGTTTCATCCCTGCAACATTGTTTAATATCTCATCGCTTCTTGTCCTATCTCTTGGACTCAACAGCCTTTCCGGTCCTCTCTTGCTTGATGAAGGAAAAATTGTCTCAAATCTGAACCTTTTAAGTATATCTAACAACCAAATTTCTAGTTGCATTCCTTCCAACATATGCCAACTCACAGAGCTCAAAGTTTTGTCCATATCTTTCAACAACATAACTGGAGACATACCTAGAAATATTGGTTGTTTATCCAAACTGGAGATGTTCTTAATTGGTGATAATCCAATAACAGGGACTATTCCCACTTCATTGGGAAATATTTCCACTCTGCAAGATCTTTATTGTGGAAACAATCACATGATGGGGCAAATTCCTCCAGAATTGGGGAAGCTATCAAATTTTAGGCAATTAGCCTTTGCGCAGAATAATCTTATTGGTGAAATTCCGAAGTTTATTTTCAACATGTCTTCTTTGGAAGTGGTTGATTTCAGTTTCAATAACCTCTCCGGGAGACTTCCAACCACTACAGGTCTTCATCTTCCCAACCTTATATACCTTTACTTGGAAGTCAATCAGCTGGAAGGGGAAATTCCGTTGTTCATAACAAATGCTTCCAAGCTTCAGATACTGTCACTAGAAACTAACTATCTCACAGGCCCGATTCCTACTAATTTGGGGAATCTTCGTGAGCTGCGATATCTGGTCCTTCATACTAATCAACTTACCAATGAACCAAGAGAGAGTGAGTTGCGATTCCTCAATTCTTTGGCAGAGTGTAGGATGTTGCAACATCTACTAGTGGGTTTCAATCCATTGAATGGCGTTCTGCCCAATTCTATTGGGAATCTCTCATCTACTATTGAAGATTTGGATATATCAGAGGTAAACGTCAATGGCCTCATCCCCACAACTATAGGCAACATGAGCGGTCTTCTAGCCCTAGACCTTAGAGGAAACAACTTGACAGGGAATATTCCTCCTGAGATTGGTCAGCTTAAACAGCTCCAAGGGCTCTATCTAGCTGACAATAAATTGCAGGAACATATTCCAGAGGCAGTATGTAATTTATCTAATTTGGTTAAGTTGTTTCTGAATGGTAATGAGCTCTCTGGATTAATTCCAGAATGTTTAGGAAATCTTAGCATGCTACAACTTCTTTATTTGGGTTCTAACAAATTTTCATCAAAATTTCCCTTGAGCCTTTGGAAGATGAGTGGCCTTCTCTATCTAGACGTGTCACAAAATTCTATACACGGAGAAGTTCCATCATATATTGACGGACTGAAAGCTATTGTAGGACTATATCTTTCCAGTAACCAATTTTCAGGAATAATACCAAACAGATTGGGAGAACTCCAAAACCTGCAGTCTCTTGACCTATCGAACAATACATTTTTTGGCCAAATTCCATTATCCTTTGCCAACTTGGTAAATTTGGAATTCTTGAATTTGTCTTCAAATGCATTGTCAGGTACTATTCCTAAGTCTTTGGAAAAGCTCTCATCCCTTAAAAGAATTGATGTTTCATTTAATGGTTTAGAAGGTGAAATACCGAGTGGCGGCGTGTTTGCAAATTCTACTCTGCAATCATTTCTTGGGAACAAAGGTCTTTGCGGAATGCACATATTAGACATTCCTGTTTGTGCTATCACTAATAATCCTGGAAAACAATCAAACCTTAAGAAGGTTGTGCTAAAAATTGTTACTCCAGTGGTTATTTCATCCTGTATAATATTCTTGTTGGTTTCAATTTGGATAATGAAACGAAACAAGAAAGGAAAGTCCAAAGATGTGGAGAAGGCACCAGAGCTCAGGACTCATCAATTAGTTTCCTATCACGAGATTCAACGAGCAACAAATAATTTTGATGAAACCAATTTAATTGGTGTGGGAGGTTCTGGCTCTGTGTACAAAGGCACATTATCTGGTGGAAGTGTAGTCGCAATAAAGGTTCTGGATTTGGAAAACGAGCAAGTATGCAAGAGATTTGATACCGAATGTGAAGTGATGAGAAATGTTAGACATAGAAATCTTGTTCCGGTGATTACTGCATGTTCTAGTGACTATATAAGAGCCTTTGTTCTGAAGTACATGCCCAACGGGAGTCTTGAGAATTGGTTGTACAGAGAAGAGTCCCACTTGAACCTCCTTCAAAGAGTTGACATAATGCTTGATGTGGCTATGGCAATTGAATATCTACACCATGGTCACAACACTCCGATAGTTCATTGCGATCTAAAGCCAGCCAACGTTCTTTTGGATGAAGACATGGTCGCTCACGTTGGTGATTTTGGAATCTCAAAAATTTTAGCCGTAAGCAAGTCCCTGGCACATACTGAGACATTGGGCACTCTTGGATACATTGCCCCAGGTATGATAATCTCTTTCTCTATATTTTCACAAAAAACATGATTTAGCCACTTCCAAAATCCAAAAGTAAATAAAAGCAAGTGTCTGTTAGTACATAATTATTGTTATATTCAAATGAGTAATTGTTTTCATTTTCATTCTTTTAACAATATGGCTCGGAGGGAATAGTGTCAGCTTATGGTGATATTTACAGCTACGGCATCATATTGATGGAGGTTTTGACCAAAAGAAGGCCAACAGATGAAGAGATGTTGAATGAAAATCTTGACTTGAGGAAATGGATAATGCAATCATTTTCAGGGACTATGATGGATGTTGTGGATGCTAACCTTTTTTTTGAGGAAGAGCAAGTAACTTCTAAAAGTGAAATTTGCATAGCCTCCATGATAGAATTGGCTTTAGACTGCACAAAAGAAATTCCAGAATCAAGAATAACCATGAAAGAAGTAGTCAAGAGGCTTACCAAAATCAAGGACATATTTCTGGCAAGATAGAAGTTTGCATCTCCTTCGACGGTGTTCTTTTTCTGAGCTGCAGTATTTTGTCTACCTGGTTTTTTTTAGTAAAGTCGTCCTATAGTACTACTTGGAGTCATGTATTGAGTGGTTTTGAAACTATTTTTACTTTATCTATTTGTAATTAATGTTTTGA
Organism: Solanum medicagineum; assembly: GCA_026153255.1. Classification (NCBI taxonomy): domain Eukaryota; kingdom Viridiplantae; phylum Streptophyta; class Magnoliopsida; order Solanales; family Solanaceae; genus Solanum; species Solanum medicagineum. The sequence continues at coordinate 2,433 of JAPFFP010041998.1, read as the reverse complement.
ATGCTTGAAAGAAACCTGAATGAAATAAAGGTGTTTAACTGTAGTATTTTGTTCATTAGCTTCTTTTGAACTCTTTGTGATAATGTGAAAAGAAAAAACAATGAGTGAATTGAGCACTTTTCATTTCCTTGTAGGTTGTCCGCGTGGGCAATTGGTAGTCACAAAATAGAAATTCAAAATTTTAAACATTTTTTCCGTAATAACTTAATCGGCTCCCAAACTAGGCCAAACCAAGTGATGACCCGTACTCCTTGCATTTCTCTTAATTCGCTACGGATTAGAGCACGTGTATCGGAGGTTCGACTCCTCCTCACCCACAACAGGCCCAAAAAGGGAAGTACCTTTCGCTCTGTCGGTTGGTGCTTGGGAACGGTTTTTCGATCTAACAATTGCTTTTTCTGATGTCTAACTAAGGGAAAATGAGAAGCCAATGGTTTCTACTTCATATGATCCAACTCCTGTTAATTCTTCTGAAATGTGGTTCCGTCAAATGCCGCTGGAAGGATATGAGCGAAAAAAAAAAGGTTAACATTACATATTTATTACTCAAACTATTTTTCACTAATAATACAAGTAAAGAGAACATAAAATACACCAGTTTATCTGCGCAGAAATCTAATAAAATATTTAATTTAGACCTTGAAATATGAAGGTTCAAAAATTTTTAAGAGTGATTTTTAATAATGAAAATTAATAAGTTTCAAAATTTATATAACAAACTAATAAGCAAAAATTATCAAAAAAGTATTTTAGAACTTTTTAAATGCTCATATCCACAAATGTTTTTACAATAATATCTAAGGTAATATATTTCAGACACATGACTAATATCTTAATAATTAAAATTAACGGTTAGGTTTACGTATTTGTATGCTAGTCTCTCTTGGTTAGGTTTATATATTTGTATGCAAGTCTCTTTTGTTCCACATCCGTATGTTCAGACTTAAACATTCCTATTTCAGTACATCAAAATTGATTTTTAGCGATAATTAATTATAAATAAAAATTTAATTATCACGAACTATTTTCTAATAATGACAATTAACATCTTTTATAAATATTCTAAGGTCTTTTATTCTTTCCCGATGCTTGCAATCTAATCCTACATAACTTGTTTATATTAGTGCTTCTGTCCGTGCCTTCAAATCCTTGACTATTTTTTCCGTTTTAGTTGGAGTATCCATCCTGAAAAATTTTGATCATTTTCTTTTAGTTGGAGATCCATCCCGAAATAGAAAAGAAGAATATGTTTCAACAAAGTATTATAAGAGATTTGTGGTATGAAATTTCACTTTCAGAATGCAGCTTAATCATTGAAAATTGGGAGAGTTGCGGAATTTTTAAACATTGTATACATCTTCACTAGATTACACATAGGAGAGAACAAACTATACAGATTATGGTGGATAAATTATACAGATTATGGTAGACAGAGGAGAATGGTGGACAAAATATGGTGAACAGAGGAAAGGATAGACTATACAGTGGACAGACTATATAGTAAACAGAGGAGAATGGTGGACAAAATATGGCGGACAGAGGATAATGGTGGACAAAATATGGTGAACAGAGGAAAAGACAGACTATACAGTGGACAGAGGAGTGGACAAACTATATAGTAAACAGAGAAGAATGGTGGACAAAATATGGTGGACAGAGGAGAATAGTAGACAAAATATGGTGAACAGAGGAAAGGTCAGACTATACAGTGGACAAACTATACATAGACAAAGGAGAATGATGGACAAAATATGGTGGACAGGGAAGAGGATAGACTATACAGTGGACAGAGGAGAGGACAAACTATACAAATCATGATGGACATAATATGGTGGACACATACAAGAATATGGTACATACATACAAGAAGTGGACAGGAGATAACAAATGAATGTTCAAAGTTGTCAAACCATATAATGTTCTAAGAACCCGTTTGGATTAGTTGCAAAAAAAAGGTGGCTTTTAAGCACTATTTTGATTAAAATATCTGCAATACTAATTTTAATATTAAATTAGAATTAATTTATTTTAATTTATTTCAATATAAATTGATTATATAAGTTTATTTATATGTCTAAGTTATTTTTAGTTTTTAAAATATATAATTTTAATAAAATACATGAAAATTTTTAGTATGTTTTAAATTATATTTGTAATAAGTAATGACTATATTTCTTCTTTATCATAAATAATTTATAAAAAAAATAAAATAAAGAGAAAATAAGTTAGAAAGAAAAAAAAAAAGAAAGAGTAAAAAGACAATGAAAAAATGATCAAACATAAAGGACTTTTAAGCAAAAAGAAAAAAGTTATAGAATCAAGATTTGAAGCATTTGTTTTTCAACTGGACGATGAAACATCCAATATATATTGTCAATATATCATATCATCTTTAATTTCTTGAAAAAAAGTATATAAAAAATAAAATAATTA
>JAPFFP010041997.1:0-14585 GCA_026153255.1 Solanum medicagineum | reverse complement strand
AAAAAGATCTCAACTTGAGACAAAGAAGGTGGCTAGAACTTCTCAAAGATTATGACATGAGTGTGCATTATCACTCGAGTAAGGAAAATGTGGTGGCGGATGCTTTAAGTCGATGTCCATGGGTAGCCTAGCTCATGTGGATGGTGGTGATCAGAAGATGGCTAGGGAGGTGCATAGATTGGCTAGATTGGGGGTTAGGTTGGAAGATGTGGGTAATGGTTGTTGTTGTTGATAGTTCTAAATCTTCTTTAGTTCATGAGGTGATAGCAAAACAAGATATAGACTCCACCTTGCTTGAATCGAAGGCCTTGGTGAAAGAGGGAAAAATAGAGGTTTTCTCCCAAGGGGGAGATGGGGCCCTTAGATACTAAGGTAGCTTGTGTGTGCCTTGTGTTGATGGTTTGAGGGAGAAAATTCTTGATGAGGCCCATAATTCTTCTTACTCTATCCACTCTGGTTCCACCAACATGTATAGAGACTTGAGGGATGTGCATTGGTGGGTAGGCATGAAGAGGGACATTGCCAAATTCATTTCCGGTTTCCATAGTTGTCAACTAGTCAAATACGAACACCAAAGGCTGGGTGGCCTAACCCAAGACATAGAGATTCCTACTTGGAAGTGGGAGGTGATTAATATGGATTTTGTGGTTGGGTTGCCCAAGACTAGAAAATGTTTTGATTCCATCTGGGTTGTGGTTGATAGGATGACGAAATCGGCTCACTTTCTACCGGTTAAGACTACATATGGGGCTGAAGAGTATGCAAAGTTGTACATCCATGAGTTAGTGAGGTTATATGGGTTCCTTTATCCATCATATTGGATCGTGGTACACAATTTACTTCGCACTATTGGAGGTCTTTACAATGGGGTCTTGGTACCAAAGTTCCCTTAGTATAGCCTTTAACCCTCAAACGGATGGCCAAGCCGAAAGAACACTTCAAACACTTGAGGATATGCTTAGGGCTTGTGTCTTGGAGCTTAAAGGTAGTTGGGATGATTACCTTCCATTAATTTAGTTTGCCTACAACAATAGCTATCACGCTAGCATCGGTATGGTTATATTGAGGCTCCTTATTGGACACATTGTAGATCACCAGTGGGTTAGTTTGAGGTTGGAGAGGTGGCTTTATTGGGGCTGTAACTGGTTATGGAGGCTCTTGAGAAGGTTAGGATTATTAGGGAAAGGTTGAAAACAGCCCAAAGTAGTCAAAAATCCTATGCCGATGTAAGAAGGAAAGACCTAGAATTCAAGTGGGTGATAGAGAGGGTTGGCAAGGTGTGGTTCATTTTGGTAAAAAAGGGAAGTTGAGTCCAAGGTATGTTGGTCCTTATGAGGTGATAGAGAGGGTTGGCAAGGTAGCTTATGAGTTGAAGTTGCCTAGTAAAATGAATTTGGTTCACCCGGTGTTCTATGTCTCTATGCTGAGAAAATGCGTTGGTTATCCTAATGCCGTTGTGCATCTTGATGTTGTGAGTGTTGTTGAGGATAACTTGACTTATGAGGAGGTTCCAAGTTAGATCTTGGATAAGACAAGTACAGAGATTGAGGAACAAAGAGGTGGCATCCGTTAAGGTCCATTGGAGGAACCAACAAGTCAAAAGTGCTACATGGGAGGCTGAAGCGGACATGCAAAAGCAGTATCCTTATCCTTTCCACTCAACTCAAGCCTAAGGTACTAATCCTAAGCCTCCTGTATGATTTCAAGTCTCATATTTCAGCCCCTATGTCGTTCATATGCATTCATGTTTAAGTTGGTAAACTTATGATGATTTTACACTTATGTTGCGAATTTTAAAATGGTGTTTTACATGTTATGTTGCATTCTTGTTGGGTCTGATCTATTGATGATCATTCTTGTCTTGTGTATCTCTTGTACATTCGTGGACGAATGTTCCCAAGGGGGAGATATTGTGAAGATCCTAAAAAGTGCCCAAAAATGTGCCTTGGAAAGACCAAAATTTTAATTTTCATATATATCAAAATCCGTTTATTATTTCAAAAATATGACTTCATATTCTTGTTCAGGGGGTCCAAATTAGGGGGTAAAAGGTCTAACCCTGATTTAATAGCAACAATTTATCAATTACAAATTTTTCAAGAATGCAATTTCCAGAGAGAAATCCGCGTCGCTTCCGCGACGCTCCTTTGTGTAAAATGGTGCTGTTTTTTTAGTTCATCCAAAATATTCTAAGTGTTGGGCCCAAGTGTTCCCAAACATGTTTTTATCTATACTTAGCAAATTTTCACCCTTATATCATCCTAAACATTTCCCAATACTTCCCAAAACACTTAGCATTTTTTCACTCCAAAATTCAAGTCTCAAAACCCTCATCAGGAACTAAGGATTTCCTTCAAACTTCAAGCCTCAATTTTCAATCTTCACCAAAAGCTTCTCTAAAGCTAAGATATGTAGGTTTTATCCATTGGGTCTTCCATTCATGGTGCCATAATCTCCTTTTTACTCAATTTGCATGATTGAGAGTTGATTTTACATGTGGGTCTTGTATATTAACAAATTTACTGCACAATAATTTGAGTTCATAAAAGTATGGTTGTTTTAGCATGTTTTGAGCGCTAAATCTTGGATCTAATGTGGGATTTGATGAGGGATTTTGACGTGAATGTCTTGGGGGTGTTGCAAGGTGTTGATTGATTGTTTTACAACAGATTTTCTTATGTGATTTCATCTCTAAATTGTATTGTCTTTACCCCCATTACACACGCCCAGAGTGTTTGATGAAATCTCCGGCTAGGGTTTCTTGTGGAATTGAAGGTTCAAAGCATGAGATATGATATGATTGATGTTTTGATGATGAAATGAACTTATGTACATAATATATTTTGCATTAGACCATGCCCAATTCGGGGGGTCTAAGAACTCGGATAACCGAGATGGAGGTTTGTACTCATTAACCAAGGGAAGGGTTAGTAATTCTCCTCCTAGTGATGGGGCGGCATTATAAGTAACCAAGATGGGGGTTTGCACTCATCAACTGAGTGAAGGGTTAGTACTTCACCATCTAGGTGATGGGGTGGCATTATCACCAATTGAGTTGGGGGTTTGTACACATCAACCGAGTGAAGGGTTAGTATTTTACCACCTAAGTGATGGGGCGACATCATCACTAACCTACCAAGGGGTTTGTACTTTGGAAATCTAATTTGGTCTATTCTACACATATGGTATCCTATATGAGCATAAGTTATTAAAGCATGTTTTACTCTAGCGTTGATCATACATGCCCATATTGCTATATTATGTTTATTGCCTATTGTTATGCATTTTGATTATGATGCCTATTTCCTGTTTGCATTGCATCGTACATACTTAGTACATTCAAACATACTAACGCATATTCTTGCCTACATGATATCACCATGTAGGAACTAGAGCCCAAGTTGATCATCTTCCTCCTACATGTGGCTAGTTGGGTACTACTCAAGCTAGTTGGTGAGTCCTCCATTTCGGGGACATTGGTCTATGTTTTCCCTTGCTTTATATTGAGACACTTTACTTTATGTTCTATTTTGAGTATGAGGGTGAGCCCAATTTTCTTGTCTTGGCCCCCACTCTTATATATGTATTTAGAGGTGTTTGTTGGACAAGTCATGTATCTATGATATGAGCTTTGACTCTTTCTCTTGATGATGATGTTTTGCAAGCTATCCCTTAGCCCATTTGCCCCTTATTCTTACTGTGTTGTTTGGCATTACTTCCGCGACCAAGGATATGTAATGATATGCTCCGAGGCTTTTTTTGGGGTTCCTTCGAGTTCCCCATTCGTCGTGCCACGTCTAGGCCTAGGCTTGGTTCATGATAATAAGGCCATACATACTGAGCGCTTAGTTTTCTCTTTTACCATATCACATATATCATGGGGGACACCTTCAAACAAACTCAATCAACAATGTCAAACTCAATATCCCCCCTCCTCATATCATAGTAGGGCTTTTTGCGACTTTGATCCATTTGTAACTTTTTCCTTATAAGCCTCACCTTCTCCATCGCTGTCACGACCCAAGCCTAGGTCCTAAACGTGATACGGCGAATGGGCAACCTGAAGGGACCCCAAATAAGGCTCTTAACTTGTCATTATACGTCCTTGGTCATGGACGCATTCAAAGACATATAAATTAAGAATGGGGGCAATGGGACTTAAGGAAAGCTTGTATAAACGTCATAATCAAGAGTCAACAGTCAAAGCTCATACATAAATACACATGTCCAACTAGCACCTCTAATATATAGATATACGGGGGCCAAGACAAGTTGCCGGGCTCACCCTCATAGTCAATAGAACATAAGAAAGTGTCTATATACAAGGAAAATAGTAACTTAGACCGAGGTCCCCAAAATAGGACTCACCAAAAATCTTGTAATAGCACCATCTAGCCATGTGGGAAAGGAGGATGATCAACTTAGGCACCGGTTCCTACATGGTTATATCATGTAGGAAAGAGTATGCATTAGTACGTATGAATGTACTAAGTATATGGGATGTAATGCAATAATAGATAAACATCATAATCCAAAATGCATAACAATAAACAATAAGCATAATATAGCAATATGACATGTATGGTCAGTGCATAAGTAAAACATACTTAAGTAAATCATGCTCATATAAAATATCATATGTGAAGGGGAGACCAAACTAGATTGCTAAGGTATAAACTCCTTGGGGTTGGTGATGATAGCACCCATCACCCTAGTGTGTGAGGTATAAACCCCTCATCAAGGTTAGTGATGATCTCACCCATCACCCTAGTGGTTGAGCAATCAACCCCTCAACTAGGTTGGTGATGATCGCACCCATTACCCTAGTTGTTGAGTCTTTAACCCCTCAACTAGGCCCCCGAATTGGGAGTGGTCCACCACAACACTTTAGACAGTATTCATCATGTATATAAGCTCATTTCATCATCATATAGTCAAACATATCATATCTCATGCTTTAGACCTTCATTTCCTCAAGAAACCATAACCGAACATTATGTTTAGACTATGTCTTGTATGTTTGGATTACCTATTGTAATTATTATGAGGTTAAGCCCAGTTGCTTGTCTTGGCCCCTCGCTAATTATCTAAGGTTTGGAGGTATCGTTGGACATGTTATGTGTCTATGTTATGTGCTTTGACTCTCTTGTTTCTTGATGTTATGATATGGAGGTTTGCCCTCAGTCCCAATTCCCTTGTTTATGCTTATCTCTTAATGTCATTTTTTATTGCTTTCGCAATCAAGGATGCGTAATGATATGCTATGAGACTTATTTGGGGTTCCCTCGGGTTCCTCATTCACCAGTCATGTCTAGGCCCTAGGTCCGTGATGTGACAAAGATGGTATCAGAGCAGTAGCTTATTAGATCCTCGGAGTCCAATACACCGCATCGATTAGAGTCCTATTAATGGTTGTGAAGCGTGCCATGACTATGAATGGGAGGCTATGAGGCATTATAGAAAATATTTCACTTCTTCATGATCTATGTCGTGCGATAGAATTAGGTCCCCTAGGTCTTATTGCTAATCCCTAACCGTTACATTATAGGATATGTCTCCAGCTACTTAGGACGGTGATATGATGAATGCAGAGGTCCACAATGCTCTATGGGAAGTGGCCATAGCCGTGGCAAGCTTGGCAAGTCACCTCAGTCTACAGTGAATGCTCTCGAGATTTCAAGTGGTAAGAAGAGTAGTGGTGAATCCAAGAGGGCCGGTGTTGAAGGAAAGTTCCAAAGTCCCAAAGGTAGATGCAGTGTGGTGCCTCATGTTAGGTGCGCAAAATGTGGTAGGCGCCATGATGGTCCATGCTTGAGAGGTACCGACGCTTGTAATGGTTGTAGAGAGTTGGGTCATAAGGTATGGATTGCCCTCGTAAACGCAATAAGAGTGAAGGAGGTGTTGGTGGGATGACTAATCCTAAGTGTCAAAGGTGTGGAAAGTACCATGGTGGTCCATGCTTCTTATGGGTGTAGTAAACTGGGTGACAAACTAGTGAATTTTCCATATGTTCAAAGGAAGTGTGAAGGTGGTCCACCTTTATATCAAGGTGGTCGCATTGATCAAGTGGCTCGAGAAGGGGATGAGGTGCCCGATGCTGCTACTGGTATGTTGAAATTTCCTTTGGCTTGATGTGTTTGGATTGAGGGCCCAGTGTACCACTATTTCTTCCATTATTCTTTTGGTCGCTAATGGGTTTCATATGTGTCTAGAACTCTTTTTGGTGTCCATCTCATTGGTGAGCCTATTGTTGTTTGAGAGTTCGTAGGTGTTGTTCCATGTTCATGTTACATTATTTCTTGCCTTGTGACTTGTCGATTTGTTGTGGTGGACCTGGATGTTATGCTTGGCGTGGATTAGTTGCATTGGTGTTGTGTCGCCATTGAATGTAGGACCCATCGAGTCATATTTTGATTCCTTATTAAATTTGTCTTTGAGTGAGGAGCTTGTGAAGTGGTTGCAAGAGGTAAGTCCATTTCTTGTCTTAAGGTATAATTGTTATATAAGGGTTGCCCCATGTTCTTGTTGCATAAGTTCTTGTCTTATGATTTTTTTGAAATTAGTTTGTTGAATTGGTGGTCTTGATGTGGTTTGTTTACTTGCATATTGTGTATCCAATGAGTGTGGAACCCATAAGGTTGTAATATGATGGTTAATGATGGTCGATTTATTTGGTCAGCTGCAATGGGTCAGTCACTTCTCTAAGCTTGAATTGTTTCAAGTTTTGTCTCTACATGAGGATGAGGGTAGGTGATATTCCTATGTGTCTTTCCGGACTAGGGGTGAGCATTTGAGTATTGTTGGGGTTTTTTAGTTGACTTATACATCGACTATGTTTATGGGTTTTCATGAATAGGGTCCTTAAAGCCTACCTTTGCTTGTTGGAGGTGGCCTCTAGTGGTGAAACATTGATTTATTTAGAGCTTGTGAACCATTTGGAGGTAGTGTTAAAATCTTGGGGTAAGAGGGGTTGTATGCTAAGTATGTGAAGTGTGAAATGTGGTTACAAAAGGTTACGTCCTAGGTCACGTGGTGTCGAAGGATGGTATTAAGGTTGATCCTAAGAAGACGTATGTGATTAGAAACCGGCCTAGACCATTGACCCTCCATCGGACATTAGGAACTTATTGTGCTTAGCGGGTTACTACCGGAGGTTGTGAATGAATCCTCTTCTATTGCTTCTCCCATGATTAAGTTGACCCAAAAGAAGGCTAAGCCTTTGTGAACCGTTGAGTGTGAAAAGCATTTCCAACCTTGAAGGATAAATTTATGTCCACTCCTATCTTGTCTTTATTGGAAGATTTAGAAGGGTTTGTGTGTATTGTGATGTCTCCCGGATTAGTTTGGGTTATGTGTTGATGCAAGATGGTTAGGTGGAGGTCTTTGTTTTTAGATAATTTGTGATGCATGAGAAGTATTATCCTATCTACGACCTTGAGTTGGCCACGGTGGTTTTGTTTCAAAAATTTTGCGTCATTTGTTGTATGTGGTGCATGTTGATGTATTTATCGTCCACTACAGTCTCCAATTTGCGTTCACCCAAAGGATCTTAGCTTGAGACAAAGGAGGTGGTTAGAACTTCTTAAGAACTATGATATGAGTGTGTATTATCGTCCCGATAAGGATAATGTGGTGGAAAATGGCTTGAGTAGGGTGTCTATTGGTAGCCTAGCTCATGTTGATAGGGGTGATAAAGAGGTGGCTAGGGAGGTGCATCGGTTGGCTCGATTGAGAGTTAGGTTGGAAGAGGTTGGTAATGGTGGTGCGGTTGTTGTTGATGGTTCTAACTCTTCCTTGGTTGATGAGGTGATAGCAGAACAAGATCTTGATTCCCCCTTGTTAGAATTGAAGGCCTTGGTGAAAGAGAGCAAGGCAGAGGTTTTCTCCCAAGGGGGAGATGGTACCCTTTGGTACCAAGGTAGTTTGTGTGCGACTTGTTTGATGGCTTGAGAGAGAGGATTCTTGACGAGGCTCATGGTTCTTCCTGTTCTATTCACCCTTGGTTCTACTAAAAAAATATAGAGATTTGAGGGAGGTTTATTTGTGTGGAGACATGAAGAGGAAAATTGCCAAATTCATTTCCGGTTGCCATAGTAGTCAACAAATCAAAGCCGAAGATTAAAGGCTGGGTGGCCTAACCCAAGGCATAGAGATTCCTACTTGGAAGTGGGAGGTGATTAATATGGATTTTGTGGTAGGGTTACCCAAGACTAGAAAATGTTACGATTCCACTTGGGTCGTAGTTGATAGGATGGCAAAATCGGCTCATTTTCTAATGGTTAAGACCATATAAGGGGCTAAAGATTATGCTAGATTGTACATGCATGACTTGGCAAGGTTGCATGTGGTTCCTTTGTCCATCATATCAGATCATGGTGCTTACTTTATTTCACACTTTTGGAGGTCCTTTCATAGGGGCCTTGGTGCAAGAATTAAACTCAGTATGGCCTTCCACCCTCTAACAGATGGCCAAGTCGAAAGAACTACCCAAAGACTTGAAAATATTCCGAGGGCTTGTATTTTGGAGTTCCTGGGTAGTTGAGATGAGCATCTTCCCTTAGTAGAGTTTGCCTATAACAATAGCGGCCACTCTAACATCGGTAAGGCTCCTTTTGAGGCTCTCTATGGTAGGCATTGTAGATCACCGGTTGGGTGGTTTGAAGTGGAAGAGATGAGTTTGTGGGGTCCTGATCTGGTTGTTGATGCTATAGAGGAGATAAAGTTGATTAGGGGAAGGTTGGAGAGAACCCAAGGTCGTCAAAAGTCCGATGTCAAAGAGAGAAGAGAGAGCTAGGGTCAAGTTAGTGATTGGAGCTAATTGAAGGTTTCACTCATGAAAGGTGTGGTTTGCTCTGGTAAAGAGGGAATTGAATCTATGGTTTGTGAGTCTTCATAGGGTGTTGAGGGAGGTTATTGAGGCTGCATACGAATAGGAAGTGCCTTTGGATACGAATATGGTTCGTCCGGTTCTTCATGTTTCTAGGATTGAGGAGGTGTGTTGGTGGTTCATGTGTTATAAGACTCTTGAGGTTGTGGACGTTTTGGAGGATGAGTCGACTTATGAGGAGGTTTGGTGGCGAAGTTGTGTGGATATGAGTAAAGGTTGAATTGTGAGGACGTAGTGTTTGTCAAGGCCCATTGGGAGAATCGTCAAGTCAATAGTATCTCTCGGGGAGACAAAATGGGCATGGTGGAGCAATATTCATAACTCTTTCATTCTATTCAAGCTTATGATAACACGTCAAGTCCTTTTATGAATTCCAAGTCTTATGTATCAGCCCCTATATCATTACATGCATTCATGATTATATTGAGAAAGATCATGGTGATTTTAACACTTATGTTGAGATTATGAAAATGGTGTTTTAAGTGCGTCGTTGTATTCTTGTTGGGGTTGATATCTTTGTGGTTACTCTTCTCTTATATGTTTCTTTGGCATATGGGGACGAATGTTTCCAAGGAAGAGATATTGTAACGGCCCCATAAAGTGCCTAAAAATGTACCTCCGAAGTGCCCAGAACCGTAATTTCCAGATATCTCAAATCTGACTTCATATTCTTATTTAGGGGACAAAATTAAGTGGGAAATGGGTCTAATCTGAATTTTAGAGCAATCGTAGTAAAATCCAAATTTTCAGAGTGAACCGAAAATAGTTTTCAGGTGCGTCTGGGGAACGACACGTCTTAATGTATTTTCCACTCCATTTAAGTCTTGGGCCTAAGCCTTTCCACGTGAAAAAAAACCCATACTTAGCCATTTTCACCTTCTATCATTTTAAACATTCCCAAAACTCATCAAACACTCAGCAAAATAGTTTACTCCTAAATTCAAGTCTCAAAGCCCTCTCTAGATATAAGGATTTCCTCTCAAGCTTCAATTTTCCATCTCCAATCTTCATCAAGTTTATCTCCTAAGTTAAGGTATGTGGGTTTCTTTCATGGGTTCCTTCCACCCATGATACCCAAGCTTCCTTTTACACTAATTTACATGATTTAAAGTTGATTTACTCATGGGTCTTATTTATTATGAAATTCACTGCATACTATATTGGGGTTTATGAAATTATGACTGTTTTACTATGTTTTGGGCTACGAATATAAGGTCTAATGTGAGATTTGATGAAGGGTTTTGATATATATTACTTGAGGTGTTACCAAGAATCTATTGTTGATTTTACATTGGATTTTCTAGCATGATAACACTCTAGAATTGCATGGTTTTACACTAGCACTACATACCCTCTAAGTGTTTGATAAAATATCCCGTTATGGTTTCTTGAGGAATTGAAGGTCCTGTGCATGTCTTATAAATGGAATGACTTTATGATGATGATGAAATGATGACTGTATGATGATGAAATAATGATAAAAAGATGAAGGAATAATGATGAAAAGGAATGTATGTGTATGATGGTGAAAGGAGTATATATGTATATGATACTATCTCTATATTGTAGGGGATAACTAAGCCTAGCTCGGGGGGTTGTAGGCCCCGATAACATATTGAGAGGTTCGTACCTCTATCGTCTAGCTCAAGGGGTAGTAGGCCAAGGTAACGTTGTTGGGGGTTTGTACCCATCAACCTGTTGGGGGGTTTGTACTCCATCAATCTCATGAAAGTGTTTATACCTCATACGCCTATCCAAGGGGCTAGTAGGCCTTGGATTGCACTATAATGGTCACCCCTTACACTTGTATTATATTCTATATAAGCATGATTTTACTTCAAGCATCATTCATACATGTTATATTGTTAGTATGCTATGCATTTTGCATATGATGCCTATCTCTCATTGTATTGCATCCTACATTCTTAGTACATTCAAACGTACTAACACATACTTTATGCCTACATGATATCACCATGTAGGAACCAGAGCTCCCATTGATTCTCCTCATGGCTAGACGGATTGTTCGAGTTAGCTTATGGTGAGTCCTCAAGTCCGGGGACAATATCTATCTTCTCTCAAGCTTATGTTTAGACTATGTCTTATATGTTTGGATTACCTATTATCATTATTATATGGGCGAGCCCGACTGCTTTTCTTGGTCTCCACTAAATATCTAAGGTTTAGAGGTGTTGTTAGACATATTATGTATCTATCATATGAGCTTTGACTCTCTTGTTTGTTGATGTTATGATATGGAAGTTTGCCCATAGTCCCAATTCCCTTGTTTATGCTTATCTCTTAGTGTCATTTTTAATTGTTTTCATGATCAAACATGTGTAATGATATGCTATGAGGCTTGTTTGAGTTTCCTTCGGATTCCCCATTCGCCGGTTACGTTTAGACCCTAGGTCTGGCGCATGACGGAAATGTTGGAGTTGGCTGGGTTGACGGTAGAAGGATGAACAAATCCTTACAGTGGCATGATGAGAGACAAGAGAGATTCAATTCATCTCAACAGTATGTCAAGCTAGACAAGTTGCAGGTTGATGAGATGCTTGCTCGGATTTTGAACAAAGTTGAAGCTTTGGATAATGTGTTGAATGAAATGAAGTCAAAATTCTCCTAGTTGAACAAAACTGTGTTATCTCATGCAAGTCCAAATGCACAACCCAACAAGAGGCAATGACCAAATATGCATAGCCATCACTACTGGAAGTAGAAACCTTTTTGAATCTAGCATGGGATCCGATACCCCTTTATTTGGGGAAATTAAGGAGTGCAAAAGAAGTGATGAGGGAAAAGTGAATGAAAGTAACAACATTCTCGATAAGTTTGAGAGTGTGTTCAGTACCGAAGAAAGGGATAGATTAATTGGGGCTGAAACAGAAATGAATGAGAAGGAGGTCACTCCTCAAAAGCAGGAGAAGGGAGGTGGTAAAGCTAAGTTGCAAAATATTTTGTCCCTTTTCACTTCTTTGGCAATTAATGTACCATTGGTTGAGGCTCTTAAAAAAAGGCCAGAATATGCACAACTCATAAAGAAATTGGTGACTAAAAAGTGAGCCCTAGATTATGAAATGACTAAAATTCCACATAACTGTGGTTCCATTTTAACTAGACATGTAGAAGCAAACAGAGATAATCCGGGTGCTTTCACAATACGATGCACAATCAAAACATGTAAGTTGAGCCTTATGTGATTTAGGGGCTAGTATAAATTTGATGCCTCTGATGGTGTTTGAACAACTTGGTATGACACCTCAGCCCCAATAACCATGAAGCTTCTTGTGGCAGATTGGTCAGCCAAAATCCACTCGAGATATTATGTGATGTCTTGGTGAGATTAAATATGTTCATATTCCCAACTGGTTTCATAGTTCTGGATTGTGACATGGATTTTGATATGCCTATTATTTTGGGCCGACCATTATAGCTTTTGGTAGAGCCTTAGTGGATGTTGAAAACGAGACTCTAAAATCCAGGGTGAATGGTGAAGAGGTAAGTTTCAATATTGATAAAGCAGTAAGAAGGCCTAGTGACGTCCAAGTAAATACCATTGTTGATGTGGTGGACAACCAAATTTTGGGGTGGTTTGAAATGGGTGAAACCACCTTACTTGGGCCAGATCTAGTATGAAAAGCCATGGAAAAAGTTAAGGTAATGCAGTAGCGGCTAGAAATAGCCCAAAGTCATCACAAATCATATGCGTATGCTAGAAGGAGAGGACTGAAATTCTCAGTAGGGGATTGGGTACTTTTAAAGTTGTCTCCAATGAAAGGAGTTATGAGATTTGGTAAGAAAGGAAAACTGAGCCCACGTTACATAAGGCCATATTGGATTATTAAGAGGTTCGAGCAGGTTGCATATGAACTAGAGCTACCCCTAGAGCTTTCAATGGTTCATCCAGTTTTTCATGTCTCAATGCTTCGAAAATGCATACGTGACCTATCTCGTGTCACTCCTATTGAAAATGTGCAGGTTACAGAAGATCTCACATATGAATAGGTACTTATTGCTATTCTAGTTCGTCAAGTTAGGAAGTTAAGGAATAAACAAATAGCTTTGGTGAAAGTACTTTGGAGGAACCAGCAAGCAGAAGAAATAACATGGGAGATCGAGGACGCGATAAAATTAAAATACCCTTACTTATTTGAAGCTGAAGAGGAAGTCAAACATGTAGAATTGGGATACTAATAGGTACGTGCGATTTAATACTTAGTGTGTTGTCAAAAGTTTGTATAAGTAAAGATTTAAACTTGGTTAAGCTATCCAATTGTGCTAACATTCGAGGATGAATGTTCCTAAGGGGGGGGGGAGGATGTAACACCCCACATCATACAATACTAGTACAATGCAAATGAAACATGATATGGTTTGGTCAAATTAGCGCCCATTTTTAAAAGTGCTTGAATCTAAAATTAGAGGGTGATATATGTGTCTAAGGCTGAAGAGGGTTGAGTGTAAATAAGTTTTATGTAAAATTAAGGTCACAATCCTAAACAAAGTGAGAGAATTGAGGTGCTTGTAGGACTTAGGAAGCTAGCAGGTGAGTCACCTACTTGCTTAGCTTAAATTTGCTAGCTAAACAGAGATGAGGCCCGACGTCGAATTTATCCAAGTCCGATAACGAATAAAGTCCGTGTTAAGAGTGTAACTTTAGCCCGTGTTTTACCGTCATAAATGGACAATACTTACATCCCAAGTTGAATAATAAAAGGGCCCAAGTACATCAAAACCCACTTGACTAATTGGGCCCAAAACTAAGGAGAAAAGGGAAAAATGGGCAGCCAAGGTCCAACCAATTTGAACCCAATAAGGCCCAAGTGAAAGGGGGAAAGAAGCTGCATCACCAACTTAGTAAAGTAAGGCTACAAATTCCTTAGTAGGTCGGCCAAAGTACCCCTTTAAAAAGGGTTTAAAAGAGATCCCATAAGCTATTCTAACTTGAACAAACAAAAATCAGATTGTCATTCAAGTTTTCTCTCAACTTTTTCTTGACTTTACAAACAGCCACAAGAGAATTTTAAGGCTCTTAGAGAAGCCCTGCACCTTGAAGGTAAAGGTAAGTGATTATAGTTGTGTGTTTAGTAAGGTTTATTCATGAAAAACAAGAGACTATGAGACTATGTTGGTTAGGTATATGCTAAAAATTTTGGACAGCATGTGTTCCAAGATTGTTATACATTTTTTTTCATGTTTATTTGGAGATTTTCTCTTTTTAGTTGGATTGATTATGAAGGTTGGCTGCTATTTTTAATGACTATTGGTTCTTTAATGATGTATAAAGGCTGCTGCATCACTTTTACAATCTGCAAAAGTGAGTTCTTATAGGATATCACAATTGTGTTCTTAGTACGAACTTGTGGGATGATGGAAGGCTATTGCCTCACGTCCTTCATGACTACTTTGGTACTGTTCTAAGGCTGTTTTAAGACTGCTTTTATGTATAGATGTGTTGAGGACATTTTGGGTAAAGTTGAAACAGGTTAGGGATTGTCGACATCAAAATGTAGCGAAGGGGTGTAACGTTATGCCGCCTATTTGTATGTTGCGTAAAATTGTTGTATGTTGTGGTTTGTGGGATGTTGTAAGATGCTTATGGAACTAAAACAGGATGAACATGATATGTATATGAGAATGTGTATTAGAAAATATGATTAGGGGCAGAAAGGTTGAAAGAATACGCTCGGGTTTA